>VZTS01018219.1:0-20570 GCA_013400795.1 Pluvianellus socialis | reverse complement strand
GGGGACAAGGATGGGGACAGGAGCAGGGATGGGGTCAAGGGTGGGACCGGGGACAGGACCAGCGACGGGGACAGGCATGGGGATGGGATGGGGACAGGGATGGAGCAGGTTTGTGACAGGGATGGGGACAGGGCCAGGGATGGGGATGGTACCGGGGACAGAACTGGAGATGGGAGTGAGAATGGGACCGGGGATGGGGACCAAGGGCAGGACAGNCCCCCCAGCGCAGTCCCACACCCCACGCTCCAGCCTCGCACCCGCTGGACACCCCAGCACCCCACATTCTGCACCCGCGGCCCCGTGCACCAGCCCGGCCTCAGCCCCGCAGCCCCAGAGCCAGCCCGGCATGGGGGGACCAAAGCCCCTCCAGCAGCCCCTCGCGAAGCCGTGGGGTCCCCGTGGGGCTGGGGGCTGCCCCGCTGCGCGGCCACACAGCTCAGCCTCGTGCACTCGACGCCGCAGCCCTCGCGCATGGGACTGCGCCCTGCGGACATGCTAAAACCAAACGGTCCCGATCCCCGGCAGGGAACAGCCCACGGCTTCTCCGACGGCCCCACGCAGCTCCCAACCCCCGGCAAAGCCATGGGTGCAGCTGGTCTCTGAGCCCACCCAGCCCCAGAGAGCAGCCAGGACCTGGGTTGGACTTTCCTTCAGGATGATGGTGGGATGGTCCCATCCCTGGGAGCCCCCAGACTGGGAGCCGCCACATCAGGACATTGTCCCACTCCGTGCCGGGCTCAGCTCTTAGGATGGGGCTCACACTTCCCCACAGTCGGTTTTAATATTTAAAGCCAAATTTTGCGTACACGATTAATTTTTTACAAGACTTCAAGCTTGCAAAGAACACCACGCTGCACATGTCACGTCGCCGCAAATAGATACAGGGCTGGAAAAATTACAGACTGCTGGGAGAACAAACACGCTCCCGTCAGCCGGAGCCAGCTCGCTTCTCCCGAGCCTCCGCATTTTGCTGCTCCGGAGCAGCTCGAACCCGCGTGGCCCCAAGGTCCCTCTGCAAGGGACCCCCCCATCACCCATTTTGCTTTCCGTGCACCCTGGCTGGGTGCAGCCCCACGGGCGTTCCACTGCCCCCACCGGCCACCCGCCACGTCCCTGCTCCCTCCTGGCCTTGCAAAGGGCCAGGTCCTTGTGCGACTGCTCATCGAAGCCCAAGAGCCCCCCCCAGCTCCCCCATGCACCTTCCCAGGCTTCAAAGCACCCGAGCAAACCCGGCATGGCACCCAGCACCCGGATGCGGGGTGGGATTTGGGCTCTCTTGGAGCTGCGGTGGCGTCTGCACCCATGGGAGCAGCCGTGGTCCCGTGGGGAGAGGGCAGCCACGCGTCGCCGGGGGGTTTGCACGGCCAGCCCCGCTCCTCGTGCGGCTGAGCTGGCGCCGGCTGAGTCACGGCGAGGCTGGATGCAGGCGGGGGCGGGCGGCTGCGCGGAGCCCTCGCTGGCACCCACCAGCCCGTCCCTCAGCCCCCACCGAGCACCCACCCAGCCCAGCGTCCTCGGGGTCCCAGCGGCGGGGCAGGAGGAGGACAAGCCCGAGGCCTTTGTGCCGCGGGGCTGGGGCAGCGGCGGCTTCGGCGAGTGGGGGGGGATGAAATCTCCCGGCAGTCGAGTTCGGGGGTGGCAGGGCAGCTCTCCGCGGAGGCAGCCCCAGTGTCCGATGCCCCTTCCCTCCCGGCATGCAGGAGCCCCGCACAGCCCGGGGCAGGATGGGATGGAGATGAGGACTGGAATGGTATGGAACGTGGATGAGGATGAGGATGGAGGTGGGATGCAGACGAGGATGGGATGGGGAAGAGGGCAAGGACAGAGATGGGCTGGGACGGGGCTGGGACAGGGCTGGGATAAGGATAGGGATGGGGGGATAGGACGAGGTCCAGGATGGTGCCGGTGCCTGCCCAGCCTGGCTGCGCCACTCTGCCCTCCCTGGGGAGACCCGGGACCCCCCAGCTCAGCCAGGACCCCATGCACGGCCACCTTGTGCCCAGGCACCCTCCTCCCCCGGTGCCAGTGCCGCTGCTCAGCCCCGGAACTGCGTTTGACACAGCGAGGAGCAGGGCTGAGCCGTGCCAGGGCCCCCAAACCCACCACCACCCCCTGCGCCGCCCACTGCCCCTGTGCCCACCCCGAGCCCACCCGCTGCCCTCGGCTCTCCCTGGCTCCTTCCCCTTTTCTGACTCGCCATTAAAGAGCAGATCCAAAGACGAACCGAGGCCAAAAGCCCCAGCAAGGGTCACCCAGGCACCCCCCAAGGTGCAGCCCTGAGCGGTGGGGACAGTCCCACCCCGGGCAGAGCCCCATGCCCGGCCAGAGGCACAACGTGGCACCAGCCCGACCGACATCCCCTCCTTGGCCGAGCAGTGCCACTGCCGCGTCTTGGGCCGGCGAGCAGCACGCTCGCCCCAATTAGCAGGGCAGATTACCCAGCCCAGATCCTGCCAACTTGCTCCGGCTTCCCGGCTGATTTGTCTGGGGCCGCGGCTAATCCCCTCCCGGGCAGACACCAGATTGAGCCGCGATCTCCGCGCGGCGGCTGCCAAAAGCACCCTGCGCTCCTGA
Organism: Pluvianellus socialis; assembly: GCA_013400795.1. NCBI lineage: Eukaryota > Metazoa > Chordata > Aves > Charadriiformes > Charadriidae > Pluvianellus > Pluvianellus socialis. Next base: position 17,996 of record VZTS01018219.1, on the reverse strand, counting down.
CCTCCTTCCCGGCACAGCGGTGGGGCTCACGGGCAGCCAACGGGCTCTGCTCATCCCACCTAATCCCAGGGTGGAGGGAGCGGGGCTCCTCAATTAGGGATCTTCGGCAGAGCCTGCGACAGGCGCGCGGCCACCGCCAGCCTTGCTAACAGCCCTGGCCGGCAGGGACAGGGCTTGTGCCACGTGGCCAATAGCCCAGGTCCCAGGGGACCCCCGGGGTGCGGGCAGGTGGGCGTCTGGCGTTGGCGCAGCAGCAGGGTGCAGGCAGCCATCCGGCAAAAATCTGCATCCCGCTTATGCAACGCCGCTGATTTATTCATGCCTGAACCAGGCACTGGCCTAGAAATTAGCCTGGGCGATGCTGGGGAGGGGCAGGGCTGGGAGGACGCCGGAGGGCTGAGCCCCAGGGGAGGGCTGAGCCCCAGGGGAGGCTGCCGGAGCAGAGCCGGGCACACGGGGCACCCAGGGGACCCCGCACGGGTGCTCACCCCACAGGGGGCGACGCCGGATGAGGCGCAGGGCACTGCCCTCCTTCACACGGCTGACGGGGCTGCAGCCAGGCACAAGATCCCCGACAGGCAGGGAGGGGGCCGAGCCCCTCTTCTCCCGCACCAGATTTTGCGTGATGGATCAATTTAAGCCCAGCAGCTCCCAGGGCCACGCTGGGCCGGGGCAGGAGGTGCCGGCAAAAGGCTCCGGGTGGCCCAAGCGGAGGCTGCGCAGGGATGGAGGACGGAAGCGGCGCTCAGGAAATGGTCGTTAGAAAAGCAACAACAGTGAAAACAAGCGCCGTGCCCGGCCTTTCCCGGCAAACCGGGGCTCCGCGCTCCTCCCCGTCCTTGCTGCTCCTTGGGAGGGCCGCGAGGGGCAGCTGGGTGAGCGGAGACCTGGCACGGCGGGGAAAGGAGCCAGGCAGGACCCAGCCAGCAGCACCCCAAGGAGCCACTCGTGTCCCCAGACACCCACACCAAGGGCAGGGTAAGGAGCGTTCATGGGCCCATAGCACCCATGGGTGCCTAGGGATTGCATCTCCCCAGGAAGCTGCAGCCGGGAACCCACACCAGGAAAAGTCCAGCCCTGGGAAGTGACTGAGCTCCTCCGCAGGGTGACAAAAGGTCCCTCTGCCCCTCACCCCGTGGCTGGGGATGGCAGCAGCGTCTCCCTGACCACCTCTCCGGGGAGGAAGGGGGCTCCGACAGCGCTGCGCTGGCCCACCTCCCGCCAGGGAAGCGCTCAGCCTGGCCGGACGGAGGACAGGAAAGACCCTGGGCCGCTGCTGAGAGAACATCTGCTGGCGCCCCGCTCCGAGCCCCGGCCTCCTTGGAGGGAAAAGCCTGGGAGGAGCAGTCGCACCTCCCTGCCCAGAGGAAACAGATGCCGCCGGCCCAGCCCAGGCATTTCCCGCGGCTGTCACGGGGCGCTGAGAGATTTGCAGGTAGCAGAGGCTGCGGGATCACGTCCTGCCCCGGCTGCACCTCCCTGCAGCATCCCGGATATTTCAGGGGCAGAGCCGGGCGCCGTCAGAGCCAGCACCCGCATCCTCGGGCTGCCGGGCGACAGCTCCCACCTCCACCCAGCTCCCGCCGGCCGCTGGGAACAGGGGGCTCAGCCCAGCCCTGACCTCAAAATCTCCAGCTGCTCCCGAGAGCTCAGCCCTGGGCGCAGGTCCCACGCGTCCCACCGCGAGGAAGAGCGGCTCGTGCCCCGGCACCGATACACACGGGGAGCGACAAAGGCGCCAGCGAAGAAAAAGCAGTCGCGGATGCCAGTGGGACAGACGCCCCCCCCCTTCCCCCAGGGGCTGCAGACGGAAGGGGAACGGCTGTAGAAACCAGCATGGATTTATTGTTAAAACACAACCACCCGACCCCTGAAGGCTGCCGCGTGTCCCAGCAGGGCCCTCGGCCGTGGCACCGGGACCAGGCTGTGAAAGACGAGGGTAGAGAGAAGGAAGGGAGAGCCCGAGCCTGGCCCCGGGCACAGGGGTGTCCGCTCCCCCCGCAGCCCTGCCCGGCAGGGTGGTCAGGGGGTGGCCAGCAGCTGCTTTCGCTGTTGCTCCAGGAGGGCTTCCAGGCGGTCGGCTCTCTGCACCGCCGCCTGCAACAGAGCACACGAGAGGGAGAGCTGGCTGCGCCCCGCGGGGGAGCCGCAGCCCCTGGGGCAGGGGGACGGGGCTGGCTGCCCCCCTCACTCACTTCGTACTGCTTCCGAAGGCTGCTCACGCTCTCCTCCTTCCTCACGACCGCCGTCTTCACCCTGAGCAGACGGACAGAGAGGCTGGGGACCCCATCCCCAGTGCCCAGCCCCAAACATCGGGCTGGGCCCATGCCCCAGGGGGGCAATTTCAGCCCCTCTCCCCCCACCCAGCGCACTGCAGCAAGCCAGAGAGCAGTGGCTCTGGGCTCAGGGTGCCGTTACGCACTAGAAGCACCTTTACTCCCTTGGTGGGCATTACGTAGTTTGGATCAAGTCAGCTACAGGAAGAAGGGGACATGAGCTTCACGAGACTTAATTAATTAACAGGACCACAGGGAGGGGATTTTAAGCTTCTTCTCACTTCTCAAGCCCACGGTTGCTGCCTCATGGCTGGACTCTTCCCCCAGCTCTCAGAGCACCAGACTTTCTGCGTTTCAACCTTTGCCAGGCTGTACAGAAGGGGAGGGGAAGGGGAAAGGGGATCCTTCTTATCTCATACTCAGGGTATGATCCTGGCTCTCAGAGTGAGTGGGAATCACTCAGCAGGATGCAGGGAAGCCAGCAAGCTCTGCATGCTCGTACAACAGCCTCTCGTTACCGCTGGTGGCGAGCAGCTCCGTACAGACAGCGACAGGAGGGATGGCTCTGCACCACGCTGGAGCCGCGAGCGCAGCGCGCTGCCCCACGCAGAAAGAGCTCCCGCAGGGGACCATGCGCTTCCCCTTCCGATTCTCCTTTCACTTGCAAAATGCCTCCCCCGCAGGCAGCCTCCAGGGAAGACAAAGCCTCACATCGCTGCCCGACACTGAGCCCGGCTCCCAGCACCGCGTCCCCACCGAGTGCAGGTCGCAGCCCAGCCCCACAGCGCAGCCCCACGGTGTCAGAGCCCTGTGCACGAGCACAGCCCCCGCTCCCTGTGAACCAGGTCTTGGGGTGCTGTGCAGCTGACAGCAGGGGTTCCCGGTGCGTTTTGAGGATGTCACAGCTGCCCTTGACCTGGGGGGCTGCGCAGCGGCTGGCTGAGTCCTGACCCAGCAGCAGGCTGCTCCCTGCCCTACGCTGGGAGCAGGGAATTGGTTGTCTGGCCCCTCTGGAGCAGCAAATCCGCAGAGAGAGCTGCTGTGGCTCCACTCACAGGTACCATGCGCTACCCAAGAGCTGACCACGAGCCCGGCTGGCTCGCAGAGCTCCTGCCAGGGAGGCACCGCAGATGGAGGGCGCATCACTGGTGTCCCCTGGTAGGAGCCCTCACACTGCTCCAGCTGCCCACTCCAACACTCATGTCCTCCAGACATGCAAGGGAGCAGCCCTGGGGACAGGATGATACAAAACAGGACAGAAGTCACAAGGGCCAGAGGATTCACAGTGACTGAGCAGGCAGCCAGCTCGGGTGAGGTTCTGCTGCCCATTTTGCCCTGATAGGACTGGAAGCCATGCCCAAGGATGCAGCACTGTGGACACGCTCCAGCAATGCACCCCAAACAGCTCTGCACCCGCAGCCCCAGCTATGAGCCCAGCCTCGGGCAGCCTCACCTCCTGTGAACCTCTTCCAGCTCTTTGTCCTTCTCCCGCACTATCCTGTCCAGCTCCAGGCGCTGCCGGGCCCTCATCGCCGCCATCTCCGCCTTTAGCTGCTTGTTCTCCTCCTCCGTCCCCACCAGCCTGTCAGCAAACTCCTGCCGGATCACTTCTGCCAGGCTGCTCCGCTCCTGGGCCAGCTGGTCCCTCACCTGCAGCAGGGCAGAGAGGTGACATCAAGGCACAGCCACGCACGGCGCAGTGCAGGGGGTCCAAGCCAGGCAGGGCACGGCGCGGGGAGAGCTCACCCACCTTCTGGATCTCCTCCACCTCCTGCTCTTTGTGCTTCAGCAGGCCCTGCAGACGAATGCTCTCCCCTTCCAGCTCTGCCAGCCGCCCCTTCAGCTCGTTGCAGCGCTCCTGCAGCTTCCGCTCAGACCTCTCCAGCTCCTGGAGCTCCACCTCGTACTTGTCTCGGATCCTCTTAATCCTAATGGGAGGAAAGGACGGGCAGCCTGGCTCAGCAGGACCATGCCCAGCCACCCCCGTGCTGCAGGAGGGACCATGACACAGCAGCAAAGGAGGTGGAATCTGCCCCGTGGGAGATCCAGAGCTGTTTCCTCAGTCAGAGGAACCTTCACCCCTGCGAGCCCCTCCTTCACGCACTAACGCTGCTCACAGCCGCCAGCTGCAGCATCCGGAGCTTGGTGGAGAGACGTGCACGGCTCAGGGCAAGGGGACCAGCCCGTGAGGAGCTGGGACTCGCAGGTTCCCTCATCCCTCTCCCTCCTACCTGTTCTCTGCTGCCCTCTCGCACTCCTCCTTGGCCGAGGACATGTCAGCCTCCAGGCGCTGGATCACCAACTCGATCTCTTTGTCTCTCTCCTTCCTCATCTCCTCCCGCAGCTCCCGCTCCCGGCAGAGCAGCCAGGCTTCCTGGGGACAGAGATGGCAGTCACTGCCTCAATCCCTCCCCGCGCCCGAGGGTGTCACCTTCGGAGAAGGGCAGGCCTTGCTATTACCTCCTTCTTCATGTAGTTCGCCTCCCAGGTCTGCTTCTCAATCTCCAGCCGGTCCTTCAGCACCTTCACTTCTGCCTGCGGAGAGACAAGACGACAACTGCTCAGCTCCAGCAGCCGCGGCACCTCACGCCGGCCGGGAACAGCCCCTGTGGGATATGGGGCTCAGCGGTGCCAGCACGAGTCACCGCAGCCACACGCTGGGGACTGGAGTGCTCGCTCCCAAGAATGGCAACCCAGGGCCCAGAAGCAAGGGGAAAAGCAGACCTGATGCCGCCTCTCCTGCTCCTCCTTCTCCTTTGCGTACTCCTCCTTCAGCGCCCTGGTGACGGCCGAGCTGCTGGCCTCCAGCTGCCGCCGCAGCTCCTCTGCCTCCGCTCTCTGCCTGCCCACACACACCCGCAGCTCCAAATGTCGGTGCTGGCCCAGCCCTGCCACCCCCCTCCTCAGACCGCTCCCCTTTGGCCCCCCTCAAACACCAGTCCTCTGCCCACCGGACCCTGGCCTGAGGAAACCAGCCCCACTGCTCCCGAGCTCGTGGCTGCCTCCAGCCCTCGGCCGCTGCGAGGGCCTGGCCACTAGCCCTCTCATCCGGCCACTAGCCCTCTCACCTGGCCGCTTGCTGACTGAGCCGCTCCTTCTCCTCAGCCACCTCCGCGTAGAGCCGGCGCCGCTGCTGCTGCAGCGCCTGCTCCTCCTGCTCCAGCTGCTGCTCACACCTGCGGGGCAGAGCAGCCTCAGGGACATGCCTGGCTTCGGACGCTCACCCGCCTCTCCACCCTGCCCCATCCCGTCCACAGCCGAGCAGGGACTGGTCCGGCTCTGGAGGATGCCCCTGGTTCACCTGTTATCTCCCACCTCAGGCTGGTGGGAAGAAAGGGGCTGCTCCCCATGGATATTAACTGCTGCAAATATTGGGAACCTGCCGGCACGTGGATGGTGGACACCACCCCCACGCCACGAGCCCCAAACCACCCTCAAGCCTCCCCTCACGATGACATACCGCTGCCGGGCCAGCTCCCTCTCCCGTTGGCTCTGCTCCTCCTTCTCCCGCTCCAGCAGGTCCCGCAGCTCCTCCGCCTGCCGGCCGTAACGCTGGGCAGCCCGCTCGTCCGACTGCAGCAGCTCAGCCTCGTGGAGCATCTTCAGCTTCCTGATGTCCTGCCTGTGCTTGGCGATGAGCTTCTGGATCTCCGGCTCCAGCCCTGGGGCAGCGGGAAGGACAGTTACCACGTGGCCTTGGGGCCATCTGGACCCCAGCAGCGGTGCCCTTGGCCCTGGCCAGCTGGCGAGGAGGCTGCGGAACACACCAACTAGCCGAGGGGCGGGTGCGAAGGGGCAGAGGAGCACGCACAGGCTTTCTTGCCCTCTCACATCTGCCTCTACCACGCGCAGGGAACACACGGCCGCATGGAGCAGCTCCTCCCCAGGCTGCCGGCAGCTGCCGCAGACACAGCCCCTCTCCCGGACCAGCACGAACGCGACCCCTGCACCAGCCTGACTCCAGCCACCGCCGAGGGAAGGTGCCCGCACCTTTCACGGTGATTTCTTTGATCTTTTTGGTTTTCTCATCAATCCACTTCTCCCGCCTGATTTTCTCGGTTGCACTCATCAGTTCCTTCAGTTTCTTGATCTCCTGTTTGGAAGCAAATGGGAAAACTTCAGACACAAGCTAGGGGAGAAAACCCCTGGGAGCCTGGCTCTTGAGAAGGAAGACGTAGGCAAGAGCAGACGGCGCGAGCTGCGCACAGACGGCTCGCACAGCCCCGGCCAGGCGTGCTCCTCCAGTCCAGAGACGCAGCGGTATGTGCTCCCAGTGCCTTCTCCTCTCTCACGGGACGGGGCTGCTGCTGCCCCGCAGACCTTAAGCACAGGGGAGAAGAGCAAAACCCCTGGGAAAGCACCGGCTGGCTGCGATCTGAGCCCCTACGGAGAGAGGGGAATTGGGGCTGCTGACGGTCCTTGTGTGTAGGTCAGTCCCTCCGTCAGCAGACGCAGGGTCATGTGTGAAGATACTCCCTTCTCCAGCCTTCCCTCTCCCTGGAAGCCCCCCCCGGCAGGAGGACAGACAGACAGACAGACAGGCAGGGACACCTCCCAGCACCGCAGTACCACTGCAGACCAAGCTCCTGCAGCAGCCCAAAACTCCTCAAAGACTCGGAGGCTGCACAGCCCAGGCACAGCCGCTGCTCTCGCTTCCTCCTCTGCCTGCGTTTACCTCCTCGGCCCCCTCCAGCAAAAAGGCTGGAAAAACACACAGGCCCTGGTGCCCGCAGAGCTCTTCCCCAGCACTGCCACTGGCAAAAGCCGGTTGAAGCACTTGACCATGTACTTCTGTGCTGGGGTTTCTGGTGAGAAAAGCACCGGCCAACGGAAAGCTCAGCCTGGCCAGAAGCGGCTCTGTCTTGGCAGGGGCAGATGATGTCTGCATGCAGGACGTGGGGACATGTCACAGATCCGGAGGACAAGCGTGTGGCAGGACATTCAATGGCCACTGGGGAATAGCAGGGGGCTGCCCGCACAGCCTGGGGGAAAAAAGCCTGTCTGCTCTTAGGGGAAAAGAGGACAGGAAAATCGGCACGGGGGGGAAGGGGCTCCTTCACGGGCCAGCCCTGCTGCCGAGCGGGGCGCTCCCACCCCAGCCCTGCTGCCCGCAGGCGCCTGCGGAGCCAGAGCGGGTCAGGGCAGGAGAGCAGAAGGGCAAGGCACAAAAAACAGAGCAAAGACCACATTTACCTCACAAAAGGGGCCCAAAGTGCGCCAGACCTGGGGAGAAAGAAAGGAGGGGATGGAGAGAGAAGGGGAATCACCGTGTCACGGGGGAGAGGGGAGACGGGAGGGGAGAGAGGCAAAACCAAAGAGCCGCGTGTACGTGAGAGCCACGGGCAGGACGGACACGGGGGCAGGGGAGCGAGGGGAGGCACAGCTGAACCGGGCGGTTACACAGACGTGCCAAGGGCCCGGCAGCAGCGCCGGCCATCGCAGCTCCGGCACAGGGGCAGAGCCAGCCCTGGCAGGCAGCGTGCCGCAGGGCCGGGAGCCTGCTCTGGTGACCAGGGGAAACCCCGGCGACAAGCGTCCCCCACCATGCAGAGGAAGCAGGGAGCCACACGGCAGAGCCGGGAACAGGGACAACGAAGGGGCTACAGGGCAGGGCCGGGCTCCCAGGCTGTTCCCACCCCTGCTGCGAGCGGGGAGCAAGAGGTAACGGAGGCACCTCCCCTGCCCGGCACAGGCTGCACCAGCAAAACCAGCCCTGTCCCTCCACGGGAAGGGGCCCCTCCAGGCACCAAGCACAGCAACACCGCGCTGGCTTCTTCCTCGCAGCTGGGCTCAAAACTCAGGCAAAGCGAGCCAAGCCAGCCTTCGCCGTGCTTGCGTGAGGGCGTCTGTGCGAACAGGCTCAGACTGGAGCCAACGCCTGCCCCGCTCCAGAGCCCTGGGCACGAGCTCGGCCGCAAGGCCAAGGGCGAGCGGGGACCAGGGCAGCAGAGCAGGGACGAGCCCGGGGCCGAGCTGCGAGCCAGCGGCACAGTCTCCCTTGCCAGGCCCGGCACAGGGCGAGCCGAGCTGTCTCCATCTGCAGGAGAGGGAGCTCTCTGCACGCTCCTGAGGGAAGCTGCCAGCCAGCTCCCAGGCGCAGGCAGCACATCCCCAGCGGAGAAACAGCCCTCTGTGTGTTTGGGTGCTGGGCAGGGCAACAGCCCAGCAAAACCCACAGAGGTCTGTTACCATTGCTTCTGCGCTCCAGGGACCTTTATAACCTTGTCCTCATTTAGCTCCGAGAGCATCCCTGCTCCTGCAAAGGGGGCTGGAAGCCACCCAGCTCAGGAGGGTCTGGCCACGGGTACAAACTCCTGGGGTTTGTGCCAGAGCCTGCCTTCACCTCTGCCGAAGCGAGATCCCCCCGTCTCCCCCCAGCAAGGGAAGAGCTCTGTCCACAGCAGGACGTGTGGGAAGGGCCTTTCCGAGCAGAGCTCCTTGGAGCTGGCACTGTCTCTCGGTCAGTCCCATGCACCTGGCTTTGGGCAGCAGAGGACAGCAGCCACCTGGGGAGCCAGGGCAAAGCTCTGCGGGTGACACGGACCTTCTCTGCACAGAGAATGACTCCCCAGAACAACGGGGCACCACCGAGGCGAGAGGGACTGTACTGCTCTGGGTAGAAGCCCCATTTCAGCAAAACCTACCAATCTTGGCCGTGGTACGTCTCCTCTCCCTGCCCCCCACCCACCTTCCCTATCCCCTCACCAGCTCGTGCTGCTCCTGCATCTGGGTGATCTTCTTGCTGTACTTCTGGTCCACTTGTTTCAGCTCAGCCACCACAGCCTCACACTTCTCACTCAGCACCTTCTTATCATCAATGAGCTGGGCAGGGTGAAGAAAAGGCATGGGGCAGCCAGGCAGGGCAGAGCCACCTCAGCTTCCGGCTTCAGATGCATCAGTCTGAGTTGGGATGAGAGATTACCTGGTCGATGAAGGCCAGATGCCTCTGGATAGCTGCCTCGTACTGTTCCCTCTGCAGTCTGAGCTGGTGGCCGAGCTCCTTCTCGGTCTGTTTGACATGCCGGACAGTCAGTTCCCTCTGCTGAGCCTTTTGGATGAAGGGAAGAAAGGGACACATGACATTAAGAGACAGAAGTGACACCAGCCCCACCATATGCACAAGAAGTAACCACCAAACCTGGAAGGCATAGTTGGGCCAGAACAAGGAGGAACAGAGCTAAACCAAAGTCCCTGGTACTCACACCTCCTGCCCCGCTGTCAGCAACACCACCCAAATCCCCGTGGGTCAGAGGAACAGAGAGTTCAGCCCAAGTCCTGACCGAGGGTTTCTGGACTAGCCAGGCACCTGCCAGGGAGGGGAGCTTGAGGATTCCTTCCAAATCAGGGGGCAGCAAAGGGAAATCTGAGCGAAGCCCACATCGGACCGGGAAGGGTCTTGCAGGCCTTTCCCATGCTAACAGTGACTGGGACATGCCCGGCAGCCTCTGGCGCTCCAGCTCCTTGGCACTAGCTCCGGGAGCTGCAGGAGGTTGCTGGGGACACAGATGGAAAACCCTACTTGCACCGATCTGGTGCTTCAAAGGCACAGCCCCACGCAACAACTGCCGAGGGCTCTTGGTCTTCATTCCCCAGCAAGCAAGCACACATCTGGCTCACACACCAGGGCCGTCTGCAGCAGGCTGATGGCTCGCTTCTTCTCCTCCACTTCCAGCTTCAGCCTCATGATGGAGCTCGTGACCTCCGTGGCAACAGCCGATGCCTGCTCCAAGTGAGCCAGCTCCTCTTCCGAGAGGAGACCCTGCCACAGCAAAAAAACCTGATTAAAAGGTGGCGGGAACCACCTGGAACCAGGACAAGGAGATGGAAGACCCTTCCCACCAGGGTCTTGGCACCACCTCTCCAACACAGATGGGCTCTCGCTCCAGCACTCACCTCCCGCTGCGTGGCCGAGGCGGCCGACCTGGGCCTCTCCTGTTCCGACTTCTCCATCTCATCCAGAAAACTGATGATGCTTTGGAGCTTGGCCTCCGAGAGCAGCGCCCCGTCCTCGGGGACCCCTGGGGAGTGGTTCAGCTTCCCAAACTTCTCCAAGTTATCAGCAGTCAGAGAGTTGGAGCTGGGCTCCTGCTGGGCAGACACAGCTGTGAACGAGCACCCAGGGGAAGGCTCGGGAGAAGAGGTGCTGGCTCTTCTCCACCACTGAAGCCCAGTCCTCCCAATGCAGCCCAGTAACCAGCCTTATCCTCCGTGCTAACCTCACTCCTGCCCCAGCCCTCGCATGGTTTTGCTCCTCCTTGTGGATGCCCAAGCCCTGGCTCCTCCAAACCCCTCCACTGCCTCCTCTGGCAGTGAACCAGCTGCATTTCTCACCCCCCACCACCCAGCAAGCGCTGGGAGAAGGCAGCCCAGAGGGGAACCTGCTCTCATCAGGCAGCCTTTGCCGAGGGCGGATGCAACTGGCCTCAACCCTCCGCTTACCCCGTCTATCCAGGCATATCTGTCCTTCTTTAAGAGCTTCGGTGGGGGCAGCAGCTCTGGCTCTTCCTCCAACAGCCTGAGCGTGTCCAGCAGCTCATTGAGAGTGACCTTGGACTGAGCCCTGCTGACAGCAGTCACCACTGTCTCCAGATCCTCACCACCCGTCTCTCTGGAGCTCACATCCTAGAGGAGAAGACAACACACCTTGCAGCAAAAGATTGGCTGGATCTCCCCAGAAGTCAACAAAGGCTCCGAAGCCACCTCGGCCAGGAGCCCCACGAGGTAAAGCCAGACTCACCTGCAGCTTGTCCCCTGTCCCAGGGTCCCGTGAGGGCACGGAGCTGAGGTCTGCGAGGCCACTTTCTTCTGGCTCTGCAGCTACTGAGTGGAAATTGGCCTCTGCAGGGACCAGACTGTTCTCAGGCACTTGCAACAACCAGTCCCTTCAAAGCAGCTCCCCAGAGCGAGAGCTGTTCCTCTGTCCTCCTCCTTCCCCCTCATGTCACACGCTCCGCTCCAGAAGCGCCGGAGACCTGCAGAAGGGACTCACCAGCATTATTGGCTTTGGTGACGCTGCCAGCTGGACTGACGTTCCTCGCAGAAGCAGGTTTGGCAGGCTTCTTCTTTGCTACCCTTCTGCTCTCCTTCACCTGTGCAATCTCTTCTTCCGCCAGGCGCTTTGTGTCCAAAGCCTTTTGGGCCCTTTTCTGGTGCAGTTCCTGTAGGGACAGGCAAGCCGTCAGCATCCTGCCCCGCACCGGCTGGGCTTTGACACACACCTGCACTGCTCTAAGTGCCAGCAAGGGCCCAGGAGGCAGCAACGACCCACACGCTCGCTGCCGAAGGGTTAACAAGGACAGCTCTAGGGAAAGGGAAAGCACAGGAACAACAGCTCTGCTGCTGCTGCTCTGAGCAGAGGGGAAGTGGTGGCCAGGGTCTTGCCAGCTCCACACGAGAACAAGGGCTGCTCACAGCCCCTGTGCAGTGTCTCCTGCTGCTCCATGAGGGGCCTCCGAATCCTGAGGGCCGAGCACCACACGGTGCAGTGGCGCCGCGGTGCCCAGGGGGCTGCCTCAGCCGAGTTTTGGGAAGTCACTTAAGGCACAAGCACGTGCTTGCAAGGCTGTTGCAGCGTTTTTGCTGTCCTCCAGCTGCTCGCTGCTGTGCCTCCCCTGACGCCCCCGATGAAACATGATTCCATTTAGGGCAAAGAGAAATTGGGGTTTTAAAAAAACCCCTTCAGTTATACTGCAAGCCAACATACAACTCCCCATAGTCTGTGCCAGCCCCTCATCTGTGCCCCAGGAGCACCAGCGCTTTCCCGCGGCAGAGGGAGCTGCAGGAACAGGGTGAAGACGGGAGGCGCTTCCTGCCAGCAGGCACAGCGCCGCGCTCAGCCCACCCGGAGGGTCACCATTCCCGAGCAGGGTCCCCTTCCCAGGGCACTCTGGTCCTCGGCCCCTCTGAGGAGCTGCAGTTACAGCCCCCTGTTTCAATGCGGTCCCCCTTTCCCCAAGAACAGATCGAAAACAGCACTGTCTTCGCAAGCACCGAGTGAGCTGCCAAGGCTTGGCAGGAGCACAACAGAAAACCGCTCTATGGCACCTCCGTCTCCGTAGGGAGCACTCTATTTCCAAGGTTGGCTCTAACTCTGCTTCACGCAAAGCCCCGGGAGATGCGGAGGAGAGGCCCTCTTGCCGCCTCACGAGAAGATGCCAACAAACTGGTCCCATGCAGGCCATGCCTTGTCCCTACCTGGATGGCAGCACGTCGGGCCAGGCGCGCCTTCTCCTCTCGGATCTTTCGCCGTTCCTCATCCTTTCTCTCATGCAAATCCAAGATATTCCCTTCCTCCATCCGCTGCTGCCTTTCCTTCCAGAGAGAAGGGTCCAGAATGTTACCCAGAGCTGCCCAGCACCCACTACCCACAGCAGAGAAGAGGGAGAGGGCACACCACACCTGAGGTCACCCCATATCCAAGCTTTCCATCCCCCCAGTCCTCCCCTCTGTGCAGGTAAAGAGCCCTCAGAAAAGCTCCACTTTAGAACAGCTTATTTTCTTTAGATACTAAATGTAATTATTAGTCATCTGAGTCTGCAAACCACCAAGGAGATAAGGCTTAAAAATAGACTCTCACATGCAAGAGCCATGGTGCTCTTCGTTATTGGGATAAATAATTAAACACAAAGAAACACAAATAGCTGCAGATGACTCGTCACTCTCTAATGAGCCACTTGTTACTGATTCGCTACGATGAGCCGAGACAGGATATCCCTGCTCTGGCCACAAGCCTCTCGGAGACAATAAGAATCGAGCAGGATTTGTGCTGCCGCTGCCAAGCGCCTGCCCGCTCGCAGCCGAAGGGAGAGGGTCGAGCAGAGCCGTTCAGCGCTGAGCCCCGGGGCTCCCGGCCTCAACTCCCCCCGGAACCAAAGCCGTGCCTCCCCCCTCCACGGCTGCACATCTCTGCAGGGACGGACGGGACCCTCCCCAGCTCCCTGGGCCGCGAGATGCTGGCTAGAGGCAAAGCCAAGGCCTCCTCGTCTCCACTAGCTCAGGTCGCGGCTGGAGGGTCTGCTGACTTAAGGGACTCCATTCCCCACCCGCGAGGGCAGTGGACAGCCGGGTGCCGGAAGGGTCTGTGCTAGAAGGCAGCGGACAGGACTGACCTCCCTTTTGGAAGCCAGCAAGCGCCCCAGAGCCGCTGCTCCCGCTCTGTGCCGTTGCGAGTGGCGTCGGTACCAGCGCTGGATGGTCACGGCGGCCAAGTTCACCTGCTGGATGAACCTGTGGGGAGAGGGAAGGTCAGCGCGGCCCCAGGGTCTCCTGGCCCACCGGCTGGGCAGCAACACCCCATCCTGCTGCAGCAGAGCGCAGGCTGCTCGCCACGGCACCGGGACCCCTCCTGTCCCCTCTCACCCTGACTCAGCAAGGCCCTTTCCCAGGCTGACTTTTGGGGTGGGAGGAACTTGTGGTTTTGATGATGCTTTGACAACTCAAAGCACAGAGCTGAGCACAGGGAGGGTAAATCAGCCACTGCAGGTGCACAAAGAGGGGCCCTTCCCGAATCCAGAGCCTCACAGGACAGGAATAAACCAGTACGAGCTCCCCTGGAGCTCACCCCCCCGCCTGGAACCATCCCCCTGCCTCTTCCCACCAGCCATCATGCACCAGCTCCTCCTCACCTCTCTGCCTCCTCCTCGGTCACCTCCTTCCTCCGGGGCAGGCTGCTGTTGTTGTTGCAGGTCATGATGTTGTTGCTGGAGAAATTCTTCTGAGACTTCACGAAGCTGCTGCTTTCGCTGTCCTCGTTTGAGGTCGCTTTCACAACGTTGCTAAGGCAGAAGATGAAGCTACTTGGCACCATCCTGCCCTGTCCCATGCCACATCTGCACACGAACGCGGGGTCAGCACAGCCCCCGAGCCAGGACCTCACCACACTTACTTGAGGGAGCTGGGTGCCTGGTTGGAGCTTTTGGGCGCAGGACCCTTTTCAGCGGTGGAGTAGTTGTTGTGCACCATGGTGGTGACACAGTTGCCCATCGCACCCTTGTTGCTCCTTTTGTGGAGAGAAGACAAAGCATTAGGACTCGCCGGATCCGAAGGGGACAGATTGCACCAACAGAGACATTGTGACCCTCAACCCAACCATGACCATCTGGAGCATCCCCCAAGGCGAGGAGCAGGCGAGGCCTCACAAGCGCTCGACATCGCTCCGTGGTAGCTGTTACCTGATGCACAGACCCAACAGCCCCTGCTTGGGCTGTTCCACACACAGCCTTGACTTCAGCCTCTCCCGACCCTGAAGGGTTCAAGTTCTACTTGTTCCCTTTCCTAGGGCGACAGCAGCCTCTCCCACGCATCCATCAAGCTCCTGTGCATCTTCCAAGCCTGTCCTGGCCAGCCAGCCTGGCACACCGTCATCGGTCTGCCCCGCACTTGACCCCCGTGGCCCGGCAGAGGCAGAGCACCAGCACCCCCTCCCCTGCCCAGGTGTTTTCTCGGTGTAGTTCTTCCCGACACCAGACCAGCTCCGGTTCAGCGCCACCTCTCCTACCTGTTGTTGGCGGTGAAGTTGGCTGCCAGGAGCACAGTGGCTTCTTTCCTCCTCATGCCTGCTGGCGGCTCAGCGCCGCGGGAGCCGGAGGGGCCTGGGAACGCTCGTGGCTGATCATCCTGCCACAGAGTCAGCAGGAGTGAGGCCATGCAAGCACGAACCCCACGTCCTCAACCACCACCCTCTGCCTTCACAAGCCAGTGTCTCCCCGACACAAGAAGCCTCTGTAGCACATCCCGGCAGCCTCCAGGCTTTGCCTGTGCCTCTGCCCGCCTCCACCAGAACCCAGGAGCACGGAGGTTCCAAGCCTCCAGCCAAAAGCCCTGGGCCAGGGACAAGACCCCGGCAGCCAGAGGACTGGCTGAGCACGCTGGCCGTTCAAACCACGCCAGCTTTGACTGCAGGCTGAGGAAGGACCAGCCTGGCCACCACGGATCCTCATGTCTAGGAAAACCCTCCCACTCCTCCACCAAACCCAGCCAACCCCTCAGGGATGCAGCAGTGACTTAGCCCACCCACCCCAGCAGGCCACCATCCTCACCAAGATGTTCCACGTGGTTTTCTTTTCCGGGGAGGTTTTGCTCAGACTTGCCAGTTTCTTTTTTCCCCCAGAACCGCTCTCCAAGAAGGTCAGGAAGTCTCCTGTCTGCTCTGAGCTTTAGCCCAAACCCAGGGAAGGCAGAGAGGAGGAGAGAACACGTGTTCTGGAGTTAATATTGCATGCAGACACACAGCAACAAGACAGGGATAGCAGGGTTCTCATCCCACACAGGATGCTCCAGCGAGAAGCACGCTCCGATGGCGGCAGGGCACTCTGACAACACGCACGGCAGAGCCGAGGCACACCTACCGCCTGCTGTCGCGACACGGGGGAGAAAAGGGACGCAGAATCACTAGTGTCACGAAATCTATGAATGATTCGTTTTTATATGGAGCTCTGGATTTCAGCATGATGTGCGTAAATAGAATTTATTAGAGGGCTGGGCACAGGGCATCAAGAGAACAGAAAATCACAGTTCAGAGACAGCCCTAGGAAGTCTCTGGGGACAGGAGAAATTTTTGCTTCCCAACACAGTTCAGATACGGCCCAGAGGGTCCAGAAGGGGCTGTTGTAATCGAATTCTTTGGAATTAAACAGTATCTTTTGTGACAGAGGCTTCCCAGACACAGAAATGCACTCTGTTTCCCCAAATCCTAATCAAGTGACCTCCCTGCCAAAAAAAACCCCAAACAAAAACCCAGTCCTTGGCTTTCCAAGGCCAGGTTATAACCCCCGACGTGTATGACAGAGCTTAAGGCACAGTTTTGAAAGGCTCCAGTTCCCTCCCCAGGGCGAGAGGTCAGACAGGCGGGTGGGGGTTCACACAGTCCCATCCACAGGACAGACGGACACACGTTGGTGGCTGGAGCTGTACCTGCGCGCGCTGTTCACCCGCTGGTTAACCTGGGTGGTGCTGTTGGACCGCCGGAGGTTGTTCATTGCCCGGGATCCCGCATCCTCCTGCGGAGGAGAGAGCTAAATTCAGCAGCAACGCTAAGGAGAAGCGCAGGCGGGCAGAGCTGGGATGCCTGGTCTAGGCAGGCTTCCCCCGCGAATTAGGCATCCTAAAATAGCACTGGTGGCGGTGCTACCCTTCCAATCCCTTCAACCCAGCCCCGACACGGTGTTTCTGATATCCCCACGGCTGCCAGCTTCTCCTTGAGGCAGAGCGCAATGACACCTCGCTCCCTCTCAGCTCCCGCGCTGCTGCTGAGCCAGCAGGAACGTGTTCGTTTGCGTGAGCTCCCCAGCGAGCAGGGCCGTGCTCGTTACCTGCCCTGGTTAGAGGCGCGAAGGAAGGCTGCCAAGCCAGCAGGGATTACTCAGCAAAGAGCACAGAGACTCTTCGCTACTGGATCTTAATGGAGCCCTGTAAGTACCTGGGGCTCATTCACTCTGCTGAAAAAACACTCAGAGATACCCGCACTCCGTGAGACACCAAGAGTCCAGAGCTCCGGCTGACCCCCGCAGGAACGGAGGGTGCTCGGAAGGAGCAGGCTGGGCCTAAAAACACCGCAGCATCCAGCAGAAGGTACCAGGAACTTGGGAGTTTCCAGAAGGAAATCACCGCAGGGAGGTGAAGGGCAAGGAAGGGAAGGCTGAAGCCTGATGCATCCCTGTTTGCCCTTCTGCAAACGTTAAAGGGTCGAGAAGGGACCTGACGAGCGGCCGATCGTTGAGGACAATCAGATTTGGAGAGGGGACACGGCATGGCAGCACCCAGAGCTGCAGCACTAACAGCCGGACCAGCCCGATTCTCCGCTCCCAAAGGTGGTGTGGCTGCTCTCCATACGCACACGGCCACGCCACGCGCTCCTGGGGGGAACCAGGGCGCTCCTCAGTGCCACCCCCAGGGCCCTCCTCAGTGCCACCCCCCGCCCCACGCTGCGCCCCGAAGCTCAGCCCGCGGGATCAGCACAGCCCAGCTCCAGCCAGGAGGCAGAGCCTGCGCGCACGGAGCCATCCCGCAGCCCAGGCACGGGCACCTCCCTGCCCCAGCACAGGAGGGATGAAGGCCTTCTCCTGCCCGGGACTCACCAGAGCATTCCTCTTCGGTTTGCCGTCGGCGGTGACCGAGACGGAGCGCGCCATGTGCTTGGCGGGAGAGGCGCTGCTGGGGCGCCGCGAGACTGGTGCGGGGAGGCCCGTCAGGCTCAGATCCACGCTGCCGGAACCGGCGCCCTGGAAGGAGGAGCTGCTGCGGGTGCTCTTCATGCTCGAGCAGAGAGAAGGAGCCTGGAAGCACAGCGCAGGAGAGAAGTGAAGGCACAGAGAGCGCATCCAGGCACTCTGCTCCCAGTTTTCTGCTACACACGCCAGCAGGCAGAGACATAACCATTTTCAAATGGGATAAAACACCTTCCTGTATATTCTCACATGCCAGATAACCTGAACACGGGGCCTGGAGAGGCTCCAGGTGAACTCCTCACGGTGCCCGACGCCAGCAGCCATCTCCTCCCTGCTTTGGCCTGACGCCCCGGCCAGCCCACGTCCCACTGCCCCATTTCCAGGCTGAGGCTTCTCCCTTCAAAGGGGAAGAGGAGAACAGCCCCGCTGCCCACCCTGGGCCCCGTCACCCCGTCCAGGCTGTGGCCGGCAGAGGATCCCGCGAGCCCAGAACAGCCCCTTCTGCTGGGGCTGGAGGTCACAGAATCACAGAATCCCCGGGGTTGGCAGGGACCTC
>VZTS01018218.1:13994-25961 GCA_013400795.1 Pluvianellus socialis | reverse complement strand
TACTTCCAGAAATAAAATGCTTTTGAATGTCTTTGTATGTCATCTGGCCAAGAGTAATAAGGCAGGAGTCAACACAATGTTACCAGTCTCAGAAAAGAACACAAGGAAATTAATATTTTTATTACAGAATTGTTGTAAAAACAAAATCAAAAGGTACCTTTTCCATAGTTTTTATTTCTTAAACTGAAAAAATTTTTCAATGGAACTTAATGGTAGCATTCAGACCGAATAAAGCAAAATTGTTTTTAAGTCACTGAAACTGCATTGGTGAATTTGTCTCATATCTTTTTTAAATTTCTTTAATTGCTATTCTATTTTAGTTTGTGTTAATATAAAAATAAATTATTTCAGAAAAGATTTAGATAACCTTTTATTGCTGCAAAGAAAAGGCAACCTATTGAAACACTGTCTGTTTTTTAATATATACATGCACAAATTTTACAGTGGTTAATAGTGTATTAAAACTGCCACTTCTATTTTATTACTAACTATTAATGATTAATTATTAACTATTAATTGTTAATTATGAAATAATAATTTATTGTTGTAGTTATTATTATTTTCAAACCCCAATATTTTTATTTCTTTCAGAATACCATTTCAAATAACGTAACAGTGGCAACATCCGTAGAATGCTTGTGGTCACACACAAATAAACCTTGGTCATTCTTATTGTCAGTAGATGTAGTTTGGAAGTCATAACGATACTTTAGTAACTAGCTTGTGTTATACTATCAGTTAAGCGTTTACTTTGAGTTGTTTTTTTTCTTTCTCTCCCTTTTTGCCCCAGTCAACTTTACCTCAAGCAGGAAAACCTACAATCTAAATGTAAGTAATGATTTCATATACAATTTACCGAATACAACTTGCCATTCAGGCTTCAGGGAAAAAACCTCTGCTCTTCCAATTAACAATTTTTCTTCCTCTTTTTAAATTTTGATTTGTGTTTGTGTTATACAAATTTCAACAAACCTAGCAAATGACTGGAAACACAAAGTTTTATTGTCATCAATAACACCAGTCTATTTTCTCCCTTCTGTTTGCTTCGAGACATTGATCTTCACCTGTACTGTCTTCTATTGCTTTGTTCAAGCTCTGGTGATTTTGTTAGCTTTTTTATTATTCTCTTGACACTGATTTTCCCTGTAGCTCTTGTTTTTTCTTGGCTAGACCAGGTAGTTTCTTCTCCCACCAAAAAAATCTCAGACATCTCTATAGGCCCCAATATCCTAATTAAAACCCTGTATTGATGTACTTCTTAGTTTGGTTTAGTAGTACATCAATAAAGTACAGAGCAGGTTGGAAGGCAAAGCCTCCCAGAGCATTTTGGGGTATTTTGTATTGATTTAAATTACTTTCCACAGAGTAACTTTGTACTTCATCTGGTGCAGGTAATATGATACTCTCTCTGCAGCCATTAGTTTGGTCTTGATTTCAAATATTATGGTCAAAATTCTGGTCACTCTTGCACTGATGGGATGAGAAGCATACAGGCAATCCTGTCTCTCTTTTCCCTTTTTTTGATGCAGCCAAAGTCTTGTACATAGGGAAAGATCCCTCTGATAGCATGGAACAAACCCCACAACCCTAGCCCACATTTTAAGGGTTACCTTAAGAGTATGATATAAGTACTAGTAGTGGAATATCTACATTATTATAGTGATCAATGTGGGGTCCTCTAAGAGCTGAGTGAAGTGATGGAAATAACTCTGAACAGGTAATGGCATATTGCAGACATTCGAACTCCTAGCAGCATCAGCAGATGTTGACAGTCAGAGTTTTGCTTTTGATTACTTCCTCCACTCATCCAAGACTTTTCTCCGGGAGAAGGTTATTTGTCCCTAACTCTCAGGTTTGTTGTGATGATTACTCACTCCCCTTTTCTCAGTCCCTGCCTCCTGAAATAGAAGAAAAGAGAACCCCCTTTGAGTAGTTTAATAGCCTGCACAGAAGATGTAGTTGCTCTGTGGCTCAGAATTCAACAGAATCAATGTTGCACAAGCCAGTTTTGGAAAAACTTCCATCTTGTCAATTTTTCTAAATGAAATGAGGACAAGTTGTTACATCTGGCTGCTGGTACCGACAGCTTGGGAATCCGGACCCCGGCAAGACTGTCAGGTCTCTGTATGGGACAGCATGTTTCTGAATCCTCTCTTCTTTTTTCCTTCTTATCTCCACTGTAGCAGGTGCTTTACAGCAGATACAAACAGGAATATTTGACCAAATTTAGGGGAAGAGAGAGATTTCTGTTGCATAGCAAGAGAAAAAGGAAACCTCTGTGACCAAAGAAATCACAAGACCTGGGATTAGAGAAGTTAAAGTATGGGAAGGACTATGATCATTTTACTTCAGTGACTATATCCCTCCTTACATTAAGAAAGGGGTTTGATTGTAGGAAACTAGATAATAGCCTTCCCATAATGTTCACTCTATTATGTATTCAGAGTCATTCTGCCTACAAGCAGAACTGCTGTAATTCTTGCACAACTCTGAATCTGCCACTCCCATTTACTGACTTCAAATATTTACTTCTATTCCATCCATCCATCCACCCACGCACCTACCCACGCACATTTTCACATTTCTTGGAAAGCCCTCATTACCTATAATACCACAAACTGTGACTAAAGTTTGTTTAGAGTGGACTTGGTATCAGACTTAGATAGTTTGGATAAAGTCCAGTCAGGAATTCTGTTACAGAAATTGTTGCTTTTCCATCTTGTTTATATGGATTGTTTTGAGATAGAAGAGAAGCAAAAATGTTGCGATAGCATGGGCTAAATACAGTTCTTTAAACAAAGAAGATAGAAACTGGAACTTCATTTTCCCTCTAAGTAAGTGTACCACCAGGCACTTCAACATAGTCTGGATTAATATAGGATGTCTATAGAACCATATGCACTAAAATGAATTCAGACATATTTTATAACTAAAGGTTCTATTCCTATGGGTCATTTATAAGTATCTTACCTAGCAAAGCCTAAAGAGTGAATTATTTGTGTATGATTATATACAGTGGCCTCATTTGCTAGCGATTTAATTGTGTTATGCTGAGTGGAAAGGGGGAGATGAGGATTTGGTGTATATGTTACTGAACATAATCCCTCTTCACATTCCTTTTCTCATTTAGCAACATCAATTCTAAATCTGAATAGTCAGAAAGTCACATTCAGCAAGATGATGTTTAGACTCCAAGGTCTAGGAACAGCTCAATGACCCTTTTCCATCACTACAGTCAACCCTTTTCAGCCTGGTACTGACCCAAAGCCTATTAGCAATTAGTCAATACCAGGACTTTCAAGCCAAGCATACATCACAAAGTGGCCATGTAACTAGTGTACATGCTGGAAGTCTCACCAGACAAGCAAGCAACTAAAGGAATTTGGAGAGTAAGTTGCTTTCTTAACTTCAGTTATCCTTTTAACGTGCAGATGAACTAAGTTATGCTTATTTTTTAGCTATTCGGTAACTGAGGTGTTACTGGAACATGATCTTTCCATGTTCTTTAGGTGCATTACTAAAATTTTGAATACACTTTTATAAATACTGCATGATTCCATGTGACAAAGTTTATGCTTATGAAAATCTCTTTCTGCCAGTACTTTTTCTACACTGAAAGTACATTTATGGAAGCGCAGTTTAGCCGAATAAATGACATACAGTTTTGACTAGGAGACCGATTGGATTAGGACCTCTGCTGAATAGTTTTTACAGCATATTTATGGTTATGGAGAAGCTAAACAGAGTGTCTAGTTAGGGACTGACTGATTCCAAAATTTATTCCATTATCTGCAGTTTAAGGATCCCAGTCATGAGTGACTTATCACCCTGTGTAAGGTCAATTTCCTCAATAATGAGGATACCCATGGGAAAACTGTAATATAGTGGGGCTATTTATAATGTTGACATAGTCATTTGTAACAGTAATCTCTCCTTATACAGTAATAACAAAGATACTGAGGATACTGCTGAAGTAAATACACTGAAAATTTAGTAACAACAGGGCCTAAAATCAAAGCTCAGTGACTCCCTGCATAAAACCACTCATCTAATTTTTCCCAGAATTAAAAGATATACAAACACTCTGGTTGGTGGGTTCACTGAATATTTCTCACCATTTAATTTTAAATCATTCCTGATTTGTGTAGTAGGAAAAAAAATCCAAATCTTTTGGATATGATCCATCACCTTTGGTTGAATAAAGTTTTTCCTCTACAAAGTTTCATTGTTAGACTAGTTAGGTGATAGAGTATATTTCAAGTTGACTGTGGGTAATACTTTAATCACAGTGATCTCATCAGGGAGAAGAACTCAACATAATTAATTAATTGGACCTGTTTCAGACATTAACCTATTCTCTTTTTTCCAAAGACTTCTATGGGAATCTCTTGGTTAAAAACCAGATACGATTATGTGTCCACCAAAGTGAATATATCAAATTAAATGTTCTATATCGTCTTGGAAAAAACAATAAACAGGTTAGTCTTTAATGTCTACAGGAAATTCCAAACACAAACTCTTATTCAGATCTAAGCTTACCTGTATGGCCCGTACTGTATTTATATATTCTTATTATTTATTCAAAGAACAAAATCAAACAAAGTTGACAAAAAGTTTGGATCCAGAATTTCTCTTTTGAAAAAAGTGTTAGAAGGAAAATCTGGAATCAAAGGGAGAATACAGGGCTGGAAAAGCTTTATACCTGCTAGCAGGATGCCTTGGAATTAAAGCATATGTTGAATATAGGATTGTGGTTACACTTTGAAGAATTTATAAACAAAACAGAACTTCAATTGTTCCTGAAAGTACAACAGATTATTAGAGGACTAGAATGCCACAGATACTACAAATCTGTACTGGTAAGCAGAGATGTGTTTAAGAGCAATAAAAAAGACTATCTATGCATCATATGTACATCAAAATTTGCACAGAGATTTTCTGGAAGAAAAAAATATGGTGCATATTAACAAAATTTTTACTATTTTTTGTGTTAAATATTCAATGTAAGATAATAAAAATTAAATAAACTACATCTATATAAATGTGTGTGTAAATATATGTGTAAGGAGATATATGTATACACACATGAATATACATAATGATTAAATGTCTTGCATTGTAGACAACATTGCAAATGAAAGTATAAGGAAGACTTTGTGGTCACTAAAAATCATAAACCAACTTAAACTTTCTGTGGGAACACCCAAGCCATGGTGGGTTCTTCCAGAGTGGTACTACCCGTTGTTAAGTAACTTGTTTGGTTGTTTCTGCAGACATATTTCTTGTTAACTCAATTTTATTTCCTTAAAGGACTTGGCCATGCTATTCTTTTTCTATCCCTGTTCAAAGAGAATGATGCACGGATGGTGAATTTTTTTCTTGATAGGTTTTTGCCCAGAAAGAATACTTCACATTAAAATGATGAGCCAACAAAATCTCAGTTTAGTTGCACTGACATCACAATAGCTCCCTGGAAGTTGTTATGCTAGTGTCAATGTAAAACATGGATGTAATGACAATCACAGAATCATAGAATAGAGTTGGAAGGGAATTTAAAGGTCATCTAGTTCCAACCCCATCCCACCTGGCCTTGAATACTTCCCGGGATGGGGCACCCACAGCTCCTCTTGGACCCTATTCCAGTGTCTCACCACCCTCGGAGTGGAAAATTTCTTCCTAATATCTGATCTAAATCTACCCTCTTTCAGTTTAAAACTGCTACCCATCGTCCTATCACTACACTCCCTGATAAAGAGACTGTCTCCGTCTTTCCTGTAGGCACCCTTTAGGTACTGGAAGGCTGCTATAAGGCCTCCCTGGAGCCTTCTGCAGTCTGAACAACTCCAACTCTCTTAGCCTGTCCTCATAGCAGAGGTGCTCAAGCCCCCTGATCATTGTTGTGGCCCTCCTCTGGACCCACTCCAACAGGTCCCTGTCCTTCTTATGTTGGGAGCCCCAGAGCTGGACGCAGTATCCAGAGAGAGGAGCAGATGGGCAGAATCCCCTCCCTCGCCCTGCTGGCCACGCTTCTTTTGATGCAGCCCAGGATCTGGCTAGCCTTCTGTGCTGTGAGTGCACATTGTCGGCTCACGTTGAGCTTCTCATCAACACCCCAAGTCCTTCTCCTCAGGGCTGCTCTCAATACATTCTCCACCCAGCCTGTATTTGTGCTTGCAATTGCCCCTAAGATATAGGTTCATGGTGTTATCAGCCTAATAACTCCTTCAGAGCTTATATAACTGTATCTCTGTGAACCTTCTTTGAAATCAGGTTGCTAATAAAACGAAAAATGCATCTTCAGCATTAATATGTGGTAGAAGTTGTTCAGTGTTTTGTGACCTGTAAGTTTGTGAAAACAAAGCACAAAAGTAGCCTTATTACTTCTATTTATAAATATTTTGTATAGGCACTCCATTTAGTCTTGTTAAATCTCCAATTTAAAGTCCTCCATTTTGATATAGAGAAGAAGGCATCATTGAGGAAACATAGGAAAAAAATAAATTATTCCTTCCCTCTGTCCCCCATGTTCCAAACTCCACAACTTTATGTCTGTTCTCAGGAAAAATAAGAAAAAATTAATATCGTTACAAGTTTCCATTGTTTATTTTCACTATTTCCGCAAATATTTCGACTAACAACTTGCAGATTATGTATTTTTCCAGTATAAATGGAACTTTGAAAATCAGAGCTTGAAAGGAATTTGTTTCAGACTTTTATATGTAGTTGTGGGAAAATATAAAATTACTGTTTTTTACAGTTATGCAGTTGAGAGACATGAGAGACTTGGAGTCTGCTGGAGACAAGACGACTCGTTCTCTAATTTTATTTTTTTTTAGAAATAGGTATTTCTTATATTTTAGAATAGTATGATCATGGCAACAGTAATTGAAAATGCCCCAAATTAAAACTATAGGTTTTTATTTAAACCAAGCAACACTTCAATCCTTTCTTTTAAGATTTTTATATGACAAAAAAGTCAGTTATTTGAGACATTTCACTTCTACACTCTGATGCTTCTCTCTCCTCTCACTTCAAACTGTGAAGCCATTGCCAGAAACACAGCTAAAGTTAACTAAAGCTTGATTTCACTCAGCTACCACTTCACAGTGCTATCTACAAAATGGATTTAGATGAATGAATCTAACCAGAAGAGGAAGATATTGATTAATAAGAAATTGGCATAAATGCACTCTTTATTTAATTTACTTGGATGGAAACCATTTTTTTCGTCAAAGGCACAACCAAAATATGAAAGCACATCTTTATTTTCTCAATGGTTCTTAAAATTATACTTTTATTTATTAGCTTCTAATCCAGCAACATTTCTGTTGGTAAACTGTAGGCTGGGCTATTTTCTGGCTCTACTTTCTCCTGACAAAATGCTCATGACCTCAAGGAAGTTACATTTGTCTTAGATGAAATTTAAGATGAAGCTCTGACCTTGTTTAACACTGACTATATCCAATTGTATAGTCTCCCTAATCCTTGTCTTTTTTGGTAGCTCTTCCAGCAGCAGAAGATAAATGTTAATCAAACCTTTTGAATTTTGCATTAAGGGAACTTATCTGAAGCAGCACATTTGTCACAGTTTCTAAATTCCTCAGCATAAAGAAAGACCCATTACTCATATCTAGCTTACACAATGGGCAACATGATGGTTGGCCTAAGGCAGTCCTAACCACCATGAAGCCTGAAACTTCATGCCAGACTTGCATTACTTCATCACTTAATGGTGATGAGGCCTCAATGTCACTCCATTTTCTTGAGCTATGAATAAAACCTGTTTTTATATGGTCTCTTGGTTATTAGACTTTAGAAAGTTCTTGAAAACTAGGTTGATTCTCACAGATTTTGTGTCACCTTTTATATAGAAACTGATTACCAGACATTTACTAAAAACAGAGTAGGCTGGTTTTAGATCGTCCTTAAAAACACAATCTTCATCTTATGTTCAGCTCCCCTGTTTCTTTTATTAAAAAAAAAACAAAACAAAACCAAAAAAGACCCCAAAAAACCCCCAACAAAAAAAAACAAGAAAAAACCATTATCAATTTGCAATCATAGGGGACTTGTTCCCCAAGACTTTTCTTCTTGTATTCTTATTCAATGGTCATGTGAAGGTGAAGAAACAGAGTTTGTGTAACGTACCTTCGTGCTGTAATCATTTGACACAAATGGACTCGAAGGACAGATGGTTGATGGCAATTTTAACAACTGTTTGTGTGATGAGCCCAAAGACAGAATGTGAAGTGTTAGCACTGAAACTGAGGAGCGAACACCATCTTACAGGATCTTGTACCAATCTTTGGTTCAACCTCAAATTCCTCCCTTAAAAAGATCAATTACTTGTGCAAATTTATGAGACCATGCTTCCTTAACCGCAGGGGGCATCCAAAACTTCCATCCAACCACAAGGGTGCTGAGGAAAACAGTACTATGCATCTCTCGTCTGTTCTTTTGTATTGGGCTGTCCCATTGAAACTGGGGGGAAAAAAAAAAGAAAACCAAGGATTTGGGGTTTTTTTGTTTGGTTCAGCTTTTTAATAGCTTCAAGATATTAATTGACATACCGACTCCAGTGAATCTATTGCCCAGTCCTACTGGCTTCATCAGACCTAATTTGTTGTGTGAAGTGACACTCAAGATATGTACATGTTGAACTGAAAGACAGGAACAGTCTAAGATGCATGAGAAGGGATTCATGAGAGAAGAGATGAGGAGGAAGGGAAAAAGCTAACAGATTGAGTATCCAGTCTACTCATAAAGGCCAGTCTGTGCTTTAGAGATCTAAGTATGTATGTACTGGGAGCCAAAGGAAAAGTGTTTAAACGTAAACTATTCCATTTAACCACTTCAATTTTTATGAAACAATGTGGTCCCAAATGGCAAATGAAATAAATAAGCGCAAACCTGTGATACTACTGGGCACTTTAGTAAAGTAGCCAAAATATTTTAAGTTTTCAAATATACCTAAGAAGAAAAAGAAAGAACCCCAAATTCAGGACCAGGAAGCAGACTCTCACTTATAGTGCAAACTTTAACATGTTTTCACAAGACTCCACACCACCTCACTTGCCACAAAGTTCCTGTAAGTACACCAGGGATAAGAAACATGTCTCTAGTTGTGTTTATCTAAACATGAAAGTACATTAAGACTTCATATTTGTAAAATAGAATTATTTTGGAAAGTCTTAGTGCTGTTACTCTCATAAAAATTTTTGTAGTAATGTATGCCTTTACAAATGCCGAAAAATGTTTAATACATTGGCTATGGGAAATTTATAATGTCTGCTACCACAACTGGTCTGTTGCACTTACGTTTGGTAGAAATAGGATGTGTTTCAGCAATTCTAAAAATTAGAAAGGTAATACTATCTAACTATACACAAAAGGATTCTCTTATTTTCCTTAATATATTTTTCAGTATAAGCTTCATTTATGAACCTAATACTATTACTTAAAAAGGAATAATTGTTTTGTCTTTCTTTGTATGCTTCTGATTCTCATAAGACACCTCCACTGTTCAGAAAATAAGCTTTTCTTGTCCTCATGGGACATAAAAGTAAGCATACTCTGTCTGAGATTTTTACCATCCTGATCCTTTGTGCATATTTCCTGTGGCAGACAAGTTATGCTACAGTGACAAAGCAGGGTGTCAACATGACCTTGCTGTTTTATACAAGCTGTCAGTGAGAGCTACCATGACACAGCCTTCGATATGACTTGGAAATTGTTGTAGTGAATTACTTAAAGTGTTAGGCTGTACATGTAGCCTGATACTAAATAACAGAATTGAATGTTTCTTCATGTAAGAATTTGGCATTTGGATTTTGCAAGAAATTAATCATTAAATTGCAGATACCTGAAAGGTAATTTGCCTTCTTCCATTTGTATTCTTAGGATTAGAACTTCTCCAGTAGTACCTGGTGTGCTATACCAGCAAAACTGATACTGACCTTGACAGGATCTCTGGAGAAGATTGCTCAGATGGAAAGTCTGCATCCTGATGTATTTAAGGAACATGTGCCTGATAACAAGAATATACTGAAGAAAAGACAGAAGAGGGGGCAAAAAGAATAGCTCTCTGATTGCATTTGGTAGATATTTTTGGCTGCAGACTAACAGTGTCACAGAATGTGTTGCTGCCCAAAGGCTGTTGATAGTAAATGTATGTCATAAGGTTAGTCTGTCCCCTGTGGACATACAAATAAACTCATGATCAAAGAAGAATGTGTGCCTATTTTATACCACTTCAGAGCAGAGTGGGATTTCAATAACCTTTAGAATAGAGGTTTTGGAGTAACTGAGGCATTTTTATATCAAGAAGTGTATGTGACAATCCAGCAAAAAAGAGTAACTCGGGTATCTTGAAATATTGAACAGGGATCAGCACACAGTGCAGAGATTTCCATAGTTCTCTGAATACCGCATATCCCCAAGACTGATGAAGTAAGGCAAATGACAGTGTCAGAAGTTGCTAGGCCTTATGCTAAATCTCAGAGAATCATTCCATTAGCTCTATCTTATTGTGAAATTCCCTTGTTCAGAAACATAATACTTTGTTCACATGCAGCCTGCCAGCCTGAACAGCTAGGTCTCTTGAGCACATGTCCCACAGGCTTCATCAGTGGGAGAGGAAGACACCTAAATTCCTGAAAGAACTGTAGGTCTTTGATGCTTCACATTAAAGACTCAGTGGCATTCAAAGTAGTCCAATATACAAGTGAAAGGATCATTTTCATTCAGAAGCAGAGAGGGTTGTATCTGTTGTCTATGGTACCCTATTGAGAAAGTATTCTAAACATAAAATGAAAATGGCTCCACAGCCCAGAATAGTCCAGACCCTCCACCTGCTACTTAACAGGTGACTGCCTTCACCATCACAGTCTGAAACTCAGCTAAAAGTTACTTTTAAAAAAACCCCTTTTACGATAAAATCCAGTATCACGATTTAATAAAAGCCAGAAACCAAACCAAAAAAAAAAAAAACAAACCCAATCTCCCCCCCCCCCAAAAAAAAAAAAAAAACAAAAAAAAAAAAAAAAAAAAAAACCCCAACCCCCCCCCCCCAAAAAAAAAAAAAAACACCAAAAAAACCAAACCAAAAAAAAAACCCAAAACCAAAAAACCCACAAATATTCCTAGGGCATGAGAGAGAATGAGCAAGTATTTTCATCTGATGACAGAAAACTGTTAGCAAGTAGCAGAACTCAACAGGAGTGGATTTGTAGAATAAAATGGTGCTGAGGACCCAATGTCTACATCTGTAGATGTTTGAAGAATTCTACTTCCAGGTTGCTCCAGTTTGCTCTTAAAGAAAAGTAGCTGTTGTCAGGTGGGCTCCTACTCTAGTTTAGGAGGTGTCCATTTCACGGACTTTGAGACTATTCTGCAAAGGAACTAAAACATTGGAAACAGTTGGGAGATTCATTTCAAAAGTACATCTGAACTAAAATGCTTGTATAGATTCACTGGGCTTTTTAAACTGAAAATTAGATGAAAGTTACTCATAGAATTACAGAATGGTTCAGGTTGGAAGAGACCTCTTGAGGTCATCAAGGGAGGTGATTCTGCTCCTCTCCTCCACCCTGATGAGACCCCCTTACTGTATTGCACCCAGCTCCAGGGTTCCCAAAATAAGAAGGACATGAACCTGTTGGAGTGGGTCCAGAGGAGGGCCACAAAGATAATCAGAGGGCTGGAGCATGTTTGCTATGAAGACAGGCTGAGAGAGTTGGGATTGTTCAGTCTGGAGAAGAGAAGGCTCTGGGGAGACTTTGTAGCAGATTTCCAGTACCTTTCCTATAGGGAAGATGGGGAGGGAACCTTTGTCAGGGAGTGTAGCAGTAAGATGAGGGGTAATGGTTTTAAAGTGAAAGAAGGTAGATTTAGATTAGCTATTAAGAATAAATTCTTTATTGTGAGGATGGTGAGACACTGGAACAGCTTGCCCAGAGAAGCTGTGGA
>VZTS01018217.1:88070-121703 GCA_013400795.1 Pluvianellus socialis | reverse complement strand
CCCTCTGGATGGCATCCAGCTCCATCCCTTCAGTCCTGTCGTGGGAGGTCATTGCCACTGATGTGCCTTTTGTTCAATACTGTGAAGGGGCTCAGGAAGCTGAGATCCCAAGGGATTTTGCAAAGGATACTGAAACACCTTATCCCATCACACAGGACAGAAAGGTGCCTTGACAACGCTGGGGAAATTTCCTGGTGCCCCATGGACTGCGGTGGAAATCTAGGGATTGCGTGGTTTTAATTTCCAGTATCAGAGCTCGAGCGAGAATTAGGCTAATGAATTTCCTGTATTGTACTTAACTGTCCTGAGCTCCAGCATCGCTTTCTGAACACGTTATCTTCTATATCAAATAAATGCCTGAGGTAACAGCTATCTACTACAGCATGCTACTCAATGCACTCTGACTGGACACACAATATTCATGCCAATGTTTTTTGGATTTGGACTTTTTTTTGGTCTGATTTGTTAAGATATGCAAAAAAGGACCCACAGATTTGTTTATATATGCATTAACCGTAAATTATATTGCTACAAAGCATAAGGTTAAAAGAAAGAAGCGTAAAAGAAGCCTTCAGGCTTGTTTCCCAGTTCCAAGCTTGTTATTTTTTGGCTAAATTCACCGTCTTTCTTTTAGAGCAAAGACCAGGTCAGAAGATGACATCCCAATGGAGCGAAGCATTTTCTTTTTCTCTTCTCTCTCTTTTGATCTTCCCTTGTTCTGCAGCAAGAAGGCCATGAGCTATTTCCATGGCAAAGAAGAAAATGGATTCAATACAGTGCTGCCTTTTATTCTGCAGAAAACAGGACTGGTGGCAGGTAAGGGAGCAAGAAATGCCAGGAGCTGCTGCAGGAAGGACAAGAGCAAAGCCAAGTATGGCCACGGGACACTGGGCTCAGAGCTCTTCACCCAGGCTGAGAGATGGCAGGTTCTAGCTCACAGGACCCAGACAAGACACAGAATAAATGTCAAGTTTTGTTGGGTTTTATGCCAGATTTAAACTTTTCCACACTCTCCCTCACAAAAAACTTGAGCACAACTTCCAGCACGAGCAACACGGCTGATGGGCTCCGCCGCGTCCTGCAATTGCACCTGCGTTGGGAATGTATCACCCCAGGGTTAGGGACAATGCTGTGACTTGTCACAAGTCCCACCAGTGACTGCTCAAAGTGCACCTATATGCTACGTCTGTTGGCGTGGGTGAGAGAGGGACATGTTTGCACACGTGTCTGGATGACCCACCTACAAGGTACAAGGAGGGATTTACTTGCTCAAACTATTCCATTCCCTTCTCAGGAGGGAAGGTGGGGCAGCTTTTCAAAGCACATGAAACTGGTTATTAAATTTCCAGTAATTAAGTAAACATGTTGCTAAATCATAGAATCATAGAATCACTTGGGTTGGAAGAGACCTTCAAGATCATCAAGTCCAACCATAAACCTATGCCAAAACCANCTTGATACAGGCCAAGATGCCATTGGCCTTCTTGGCCACCTGGGCACACTGCTATTAATTAATAATTAATATTATTAATTAATAAATTAATTTAATTAATTTGTTAAGTATATCGACTAACTTCACACACGCACGTTTCTTAGAATGTCAGAAATTCCCAAGCCGATCCAGCGTTTGTCACACACACTTCAATATCCAGGGCTAGAGGTGGCCCAAGGAAAAAACAAAGCCAGGTAAAGTGCCGGAGTGGCTGGGACTCATAGATCAAAATCTACCTCTTATCCACCCCTTGGCTAAAGGTCTTCTGCTCTCTCTCCTCGCACTTCGAGCGCTGTTATTTCCAGCAGTAGCACAGCCAGCATCTAACCCGAGGTCAGACACAAACATCATGGTCCAAAGCCTCACACGGCCGATCAAGCTCTTGACTGTAGGAGTAACTGGAAGGACTGACAGGCTAAAAATCCAGACTTATGATCTGATGTGGAGAACCCAAGGCCAAGCAGCTGTTGGGAAATGTTGAGAAAAACAGAAAATATGAGTATGCAATGGCGAGCCCAGTTTCAGGCCAAGTTGTGACATCACGTCTCACAGGTCTTCTCGTGGAATAAGATGTCCCTTTCCTGGACTAATAGTAAGGAATTATAGCCCTGAACAGAGAAGGAATAATGTGGGAAAATACTTGTAATGCTCGCATCATCCCACCGTGTGGGGTCTGTGCCTGTCCAGATGTAACCCAGCCTGTCGAAGGACACGGTGGTGAGGCTGTGAGAGAACAGAAAAGGTAAAAGACAACACAGAGAAAGCAGATGGTATCTGACCTCGAAGGAGTTAAGATGCCAAGGGCTAGCTTCCCCCCAGGCTCTCTCTCAAAAAGAACTGTGGAAAAGCAAAGCAAATGTGGATAGGACGCCCAGCCTCAAAAAGGAGATTCAGCCCAGCGGCCAGAAGACTCAGTGGATCCGGGATGTTCGCAAGCCAGGAGTGTCATACAGATGGGTTACCCTCTCTGTGTTACCTGCACCGTGTTGTGAATGCTCTGCACCTTGGAGGAAGAAGTGGATCCTGTTTGACTTGAGAGCCGCTTTCCCCAGTGCCTGTCCCAGGCTCCCAGCAGGACCCAGCCCCACTTGCAAGTGTTGAATCCGTCCCCAGCTGCCCCAGGGGGCTGTGACCCTGCCAGCAGCCTACGAGCAGAGGGGTGGAGAAATGCCACCCTGCACGCAGTAAAAACTTGGCATTGGGCAGAGACCACCTGGAAAAGCCCAGGGAGAGAGCTCAGGCACAGCAAGACATGAGAGGATTGGTGTGCATCGCTAATCCGGCACAAATTTTACCATTTCCTGGAGTATGCCTGCAGGTCCCGGATTTTTTAAACGTTCATGGATATAACGGAGGGCGAAACTAGAGGAAAGTACACAATGAACATAATAGCAGCAGCTTTCTCTACACATTTATTAAAGTAACCCAAGGCCAAGATCCTGCTCCCTTCAACAGTTTTGACAACGCCTTAGTCGCCATTAAGATATTGGTGTAGCATTATTTTCTCCCTAAGCCCCCTAATTTGCTCTCAATTCATTGTTCGCGGGATTAAGCCCATTTTTTTTTAATGAAAACACAAGAAAAGCTCAGTGACAGGAGGATGAAGGAAGTCTGTGCTATTCACCAGCCACCCAGCCACCCACATGCTATCTTAATTCATCACCAGACAAAGCCAGCTCTTTGTCTTTGCAGCTCCCTCTATGCCATTCATTCACGGTGAGATATCGCTCCCAGTAATCAGAGCTTGCCTATACAGGGGGCGGAGGGGAGCGGGGGGGGGAGACACAAAAAACATCTAATCAGGCCTTAGACTTAGCCCCATTGTCACAAAGACAGCTCCTTTTTTAATAAGAATGTATATATAGCAATAGAGCTCGATTAAGCCCCTTTGCCATGTGCAGTAAGGTGGTTATGTTACATACAGGCGGGCGATGTGGGGATTTTCTTCATTTACAAGACTTTTTGCCGCTAATAACAAACCAGTGGAGTGTCAGGGGAAAATAGTAATAATAATCCCTACAAATTAGGAAGAAACATAGCCATAGTTGAAGGTTGCTTTAACCTTTGTATCTTCAAATACTTTGCTTTCCTGCGCTTAATAAACTACATATGTGATACGCAACTGTTAAGGGGTTAATCTCTAACCATTGTTTTAATTGGATCAACAATTGGCCTTCCGCCACTTCCTTTAGAAAATTATTCCACGATCTAATAGAAATCAGTGCCAGAAAGTATTTTCCTGAGACTACGTGCCAGAGGAAACACTATGGGAATAGATAACGACCCAAGTTTCACAAGGATCAAATATTGTAATTATTATTGTCGTCAGCCAGAGTCATGACAGCTACGACTGCATGTGGTCACACTTCCAAAACTGCAACATCTTGGGAATGAGAAGCTAATGGAAAAACTTACTAGAAATCCCCCAGCTTGTACAAATGAAGAGAAAAGAAAAATAAAAAGAACTACCTAACTCTACATTGTGCCATACTGTGTAGCGGTGGTATAAGTAAAGGCAATGTCCAGATCACAATTGCTTATATCTTTTCTTTGTGAACAAGATTAAAAATGGCTGAGCAGCTAAGACAATTCTTCTATCTTTTCCTCAAAAGTAGCCGTTATAATTTGCATTGCTCCATGTGAACCAGCCCAAACCGAAACCAAATCAGTAATAAAGCGCTTGCTGTGTTTTGCTTTTTAGACAACAAAAAATTCCTATCAGAATCAAATACCTTGTGGGACTTTAACTGTAACAGAAGTGTCACTCCTTTAGATCAGGGAAATGGAGTTCTCGGATGCCTGTGGGCCCAGCCCCAGCACCGCACACTCCCCCAGTTCACCCAGTGCCTCCCTATGGTTGAACACGTGCTGCAGTTCACAGACAGCTCTCATGCTGGTGGCGGTAACTTTTCTCACAAAAACACATTGCTTTGGCTAAGTTTTCTTGACCTGAAGTTTATCCCATAGGCACTGGGAGGAGGGATGCTATCAGCAGTGAAAATACCTTTGAGTCATATTTTTGCAGTTCTTTTTTAAGCGCTCACCATACAGACATCATTGTTTCTATTCTGAATGATAGCTTGTATGATTCTTCCAGTTGCCCTCTCTGTAGACTGGGCTATGAATACGCATAAATACGTGCAGAAATAGTATGTCATGTTTTTCACCTTGGACTATGCCTGCGTGTTCATATGAATTCCATCACACAAGTGAGGGTTCACCAGCGTAAGCAACGAGATCCTAAACGTGCTGTACATGTTTTTCTAATGCTGATACAGGTCGAATCCTGTGCTCAGTTTTGGGTGTCTCATGACAAGACAGACATTGAGGTGCTGGAGCGTGTCCAGAGAAGGACAATGGAGCTGGTGAGGGGTCTGGAGAGCAAGTCTTGTGAGAAGAGGCTGAGGGAGCTGGGGTTGTTCAGCCTGGAGAAGAGAAGGTTGAGGGGAGACCTTCTCACTCTCTACAACTCCCTGAAAGGAGGTTATAGCAGGGGGGGATTCAGTCTCTTCTCCCAAGGAACAAGCGACAGGACAAGAGGAAATGGCCTCAAGTTGTGCCAGGGGAGGTCTAGATTGGATAATAGGAAGAATTTCTTCACTAAGTGGGTTGTCAAGCATTGGAAGAGGCTGCCCAGGGAGGTGGTGGAATCACCAACCCAGGAGGTATTTAAAAGATGCGTAGACATGGTGCTGAGGGACATGGGTTAGTGGTGGACTTGGCAATGCTGGGTTAATGGTTGGACTCAGATGATCTTAAAGGTCCCTTCCAACCAAAGTGATTTTGTGATTCTATGATTCTATGATAAAAGTGGACAATTTCTGGCACTATGCACATGACCACATTACATTTAATACTTGTACGGGCATATGAGCTTTAAGACTCATATGACATACAACCTGAAAAACTCCTCAAGGAACTAAGGCAAACAAGTTTTGGATTTTAAGAGAGCAAACTCTCTGCTCTGGATAAAGCAGGACTTCTGAGGCAACTTTCTGAAAAGGTCTCTTTGGCGTTTCCCCCACTCCAGCCTTCCTGTCATGGACCTCCAGAGACCAAGACCTTGAGGACATTTGAGCAAGCCTACGGTGCCTGTGGTGGGCCAGTACCATGTGCCTGAAAGAGGCGGCAGGGGATTAGCAAGAGGAATGGGTGAGCCCCCTCCCAGTGCTGAAGCTGAGCCCTGAGAGGCTCATAAGAATAAGAAATTATTCGCATAAGAATCCATGAGGGATTCTTTCCCTGCATGTCCCACTGGATAGATACTGCCAAAAGACTCCCGTTAGCTCTGTGGACCTGTTTGCCTTTGCGTTACAGCTGTCTTCCTTTCTAACCAAGTGGTTTTACGCAAGTCTCAGACCCTAGGGTAACTTGCAACCATGCTCTTATGCCGATGGAAATTCAATTTCAGCCTTTAGGGACAGGTCACCCCCACAGGTTTCAAGCCAGAGGAACAGGCGGATGAGTCTAGGCTTGATGAAGCTCCTTCATGAGCTCCTCGAGGCTTGGTTTCTCTTACTGCTTCACCAAGGGTTGAAACTCTGTTGGCGCTTTGGAGACATTCTCATCTACAGTCAGAAAGGCTAATTATTAATCAAAAGATTGCGGTGCTAAGTGATGCCTTTGTATTTCCTTCTGCCATACAGCTGCTCTTCTTTGCTGTGTCCTGTGTCTATAATTAACACTGTCCCAGTGCTCTGCTCTTCATATCAATAAAACAGAGGTGGTGAGGATGTTACCAGCCCTCTGCTTTGTCAGCCACATACTGGTACCTCCAGATTCCCTTCCCAGAAGGATCTGTTTGAACTCAGCAACAGCAGAAAGGCCTTCAGCCACTTCAGCAATGAAAAGATTACAAGCTTGAATACACTTACATATGTTTGTCTCAGAGTATAAGCAAATAGTGGAATTCTTTCTGCTCAGAGCAGCTGTCAGGATGCACACTGCTGGATCAGGGCATCCAGCGATAACAGCGTCTATCGCGTGTGTCTGTCGTCTTCCATCCAGTCCCCTCTGCTGGCTTTAAAATGTCCCTGACGTGT
Source organism: Pluvianellus socialis (assembly GCA_013400795.1). Lineage (NCBI taxonomy): Eukaryota > Metazoa > Chordata > Aves > Charadriiformes > Charadriidae > Pluvianellus > Pluvianellus socialis. The sequence goes on along the minus strand of VZTS01018217.1, from coordinate 115,169 downwards.
CTCATCAGTTCCTGATAAGGACAATATCACTGTGCCCATTTTACAGGCAGGAAAACGGAAGTACAAAGCAGACGAGCAACGTCATTAAAGCCAAACGCTGTAAAGATGGCTATAACCAAAGCCAAACCCAAGCCTATTTTTTAACCAGTAGAAAATTAAATACAAATATATATACATTGCTGAGACACAGTGATATATACATGCACACACACGCATTCATATATATTATCTTAGTATACTTAATAAAATCTCCCTTCAGTCTCCAGCCCATGTGAAATATTGAAGGTACCAGACATATAAATTATATTTTTAGCCATCAGAGCCAGCACTCACATGTTTATCTGTTGAATTCTTGTGTTCATTTCCCAGGGACCGTTTCACAATTATTCAGTGCCCGTGGCTTTCCCCAGTGGTAGAGATCTCCTGCTCATGTGCACTTCCTTTGAGAGGAAAATGACAAAACCAGCTCTGATAGTCCCAAAAGAGCCTCTGACTTTGCAGGACGGGAATTGCCAGGTCAAAGTTTGTCTGCAAGAGGCTGCTGCTCGTCAGCGGTGTGTGCTGTTGTGGAATCACTGTACCTCTAATTTTTTGCAAGAGGGGGGGAAAAAATAATATTTGCAGAGAAATCAGTCAGAACATCCTAAAAATAACTAGAAACAAGTCTAGAGAAGTCTTTCTGCTGGGAGGAGGGGCTGAAGGAAGAGAAGCTGGGCTGGAGATGGCCAGGGCAGTGGCATGGAGAAGAGGAAAGCCTCTGTAACTCTGCTGTTGGAGCAGCGCTGTGGGGAGGGGAACAGAGGAACCACCAAGCTATGAAAAAGGAGGGTTGTCAAACTGGGGACAAGACCTACTCTGTATGTTAATGCCAGTGGGACTATAAAGGAAATAGCTCCCTGGCTTTTCCAGCTGGTGGAAAGTTCTTGCTGCAGCAGCTCGAAGGGATGTGAGGGCGCAGTGGGGAATGCGCTGAGCTGGGCAGCGCTGGGCGCTGAGACCTCGGGACCTGCTGCCAAAACCTGCCTGTGAGCGGGAGCAGAGGCAGAACTGCCAGGCAGAGGGTTAAAAGAGGAGCAACAGAACAGAAAAGTGAGGAGGAACCCAGCAGAGGTGGAGAGTAACGGCAGGGAGGTGCAGCGGTCAGAGCTGGCGCAGCTACAGACTCCCAGGCAGGTTGGTCAGGCCCTTCAGCAAACAGCAGGGACAAAGACATCTTTAAAAGAGACAAAGACCCCTGCCTCCAGCGCTGGGGCGCCCAGTGTAAGAAGGACATGGACCTGTTGGAGGAGGACCAGAAAACACAGAGATGCTGGGAGGGCTGGAGACCCTCTGCTGGGAGGACAGGCTGGGAGAGCTGGGGGGGTTCAGCCTGGAGAAGGGAAGGCTCCAGGGAGACCTCAGGGTCCCTTCCAGTCCTGAAAGGGGTTCCAGGAAAGCTGGGGAGGGACTCTGGATCAGAGAGTGGAGCCATAGGACAAGGGGTGACTGAAAGGGGAGATTTAGATGAGATATTAGGAAGAAATTTTTCCCTCTGAGGGTAGTGAGCCCCTGGCTCAGGTTGCCCAGAGAAGCTGTAGCTGCCCCATCCCTGGAGGTTCAAGGCCAGGTTGGACGGGGCTTGGAGCAACCTGGTCTAGTGGGAGGTGTCCCTGCCCAGGGCAGGGGGATGGAACTAGATGTTCTTTAAGGTCCCTTCCAACCCAAACCATTCTATGACTCTATGAAAACTCATTCCGGGGCATGGTCGAGGCATGCAAAGTTTTTCAGCTCCCAACTGCTGGCTCTCCACATCACATTCAGCTCAGAAACAAGCACAGGTGTTTCAACACTTTTCTCTTTAGAACCCCAAAACCCCACCAGAAAACCAATGTCTCGGGGCTACAGAAATGCCATAAAGGCCTGGAGAAGATGAAAACTTCCGGCAGGGCAACCAGCCCATCCTGAGCAGTGCAGACACAGGGCAGTCTGCACCGAGTGGCTGGGATGACCAGAGCTCCTTCTCCAGTGCAGACCACAAGGACAGACCAGATAGAGGTCCGTGTTAGGTTCCTTTGCAGTTACACTACTCGTATGTCCAGTAAAAGCCTCACTAGTTTGGGGCCCATAAGCAGGCACGTGTGTTTGACCAGGTTTATTCATTGACTGAGAAAATCAGAGCCTAACAGAAAGTGAAAGAGAATGCACACAGCTCGCTCACGTGTGTATGGGAGGCAGACGGTTATTGCTCAGACCTTCCCCAAAGTAGGACTTCAATTCCGGCAAATCTAAACTACCAAGCAGCTTGGGATCTGAAAGTCACATGAGGCTCTTTCTAGTCCTCATCCCACCTTCACAGTGGCAGCGTCTCCTGATCAACACTCCTTTCCTTAAAATCGACATTTCTCCCTCCTACACATTTTTCCCTGGGCAGAAGCAGACATGAAGGCTCTTTCCCTCTAGATTTGCATCCTATGGTCCCTTCTTCCTTCCCCAGCTCCTCCAAATCCCCTCTGTGCTTTGCAACCGAGACAGTAAAAGAGAGTGTGACCAAATCAGAGCCACACATGCCAGCTGGGCAACAACGGGGGACATGCTTGTGGCCATAAGGCCTTTGCCTGCTGCAGTGATCAAGAAGTCAAGATATAAATGTCCATTCACAAGTGGCAGGACCCATTTGGGTCTCTCTGCTCCATCCTGGTGCCAGTTTTCACAGAAATTGCATGAACTCCTTGTCTTGAAGACTGTCTCTGCTGAATGAAGTTGAAATTTGCCATCAGAAGCAAAAGATATTAAGGAAAGACTGACAAAGTGACTTCCAAAGCCTCCTTAAGAAACCAAGCGAAAACACGTAACAATGTCTTGCTGGTGCTTAGGTACACGTAGAATCATAGAATCATCTAGGTTGGAAGGGACCTTTAAGACCATCACGTCCATGAGAGATTTTGGCCAGGCACAAGAAACAGGTTTGTTGAGTAAGTGAGGAATGCTCATACCATTAATACATCACATAGGGCTGCACCTGAGAGCTCCTTTTTCAAATTCTCTCTGATCTTTTATTCAAATTACTTCCCTAAACAGCATCTTCAGTACCAAGAGATTCACATGCAGGGCTCAAGTCTGAGAGATGGACAGAAGCACACCTTCTTCATGTTGAAGCTCAACATGAGTCAGCAATGTGCGATCGCAGCCCAGAAGGCCAACCACATCCTGGGCTGCATCAAGAGAAGTGTGGCCAGCAGGCCAAGGGAGGTGATTCTGCCCCTCTACTCCACTCTTGTGAGACCCCACCTGGGGTACTGCATCCTGCTCTGGAGTCCCCAACATAAGAAGGACATGGACCTGCTGGAGCGTGTCCAGAGGAGAGCCACGAGGATGGTCCGAGGGCTGGAGCACCTCTCCTATGAGGAGAGGCTGAAAGAGTTGGGGCTGTTCAGCCTGGAGAAGAGAAGGCTTCGGGCAGATCTTATGGCGGCCATCCAGTACCTAAAGGGGGCTACAAGAGAGCAGGGGAAGGACTTTTTCGTAGGGCATGTAGTGACAGGACGAGGGGGAATGGCTTTAAACTGGAAGAGGGCAGGTTTAGATTAAACATGAGGAAGAAATGTTTGACTTTGAGGGTGGTGAGGCACTGGAACAGGTTGCCCAGAGAGGTTGTTGAGGCCCCATCCCTGGAGGTGTTTCAGGCCAGGCTGGATGTGGCCTTGGGCAACCTGGTCTAGTGGGAGGTGTCCCTGTCTATGGCAGGGGGGTTGGAACTCCATGGTCTGCAAGGTCCCTTCCAACCTAAACTATGATCCTATGATTCTATGATTCCTTTGTCTCGTGCTCTTCATCACTCCCAGTCAATTCGTGTCCATCCCTCCTACCAGGACCGAGTGAAGACGGAAATGCTCCACAGGGTACATCCCTCCCATCCGCAGGAGCGACACAAGAGGCAAAACCCACACCAATGCCACGTGCTGGGCACAGTGCTGAGCCCTTCCATGCTCATGCTGGGCTCCCAGTAGAGGGAAGGAGGGAGAAGCAGGAGGTACAGGAAGTATCTCCCACTTCAGTGAAACAGCAGCACTGCTGTACTGGGCAGCCCAATTTACTGCTACAGCGCAGAAAACTTGTATAAAACCCGAACAAAAGGGAATTTTCAGCCTGGGATACTTAATGCACGGGGCCAAGTCTATTGCTATGGTGCAAATGCGTAACTTAAATGGAACTACAGCAGGGATCAGGCACATTATTAATTCATATTCCATTTAGATTACTGTTAAAAGTATTGTCTCAGCACAAGCATTATTAGATGCTGTTCATTTGTTTCTCTCTGAGAGCCACAAGAAAAAGGACATTAGGTAATTGTGATGCAAGCACGAAATACAATCAGTGATTTTACAAAATCTCACCTGTCCCAAACCACAGTTTTGATATTGTTCCTTAACACCTTCTGCAGATTTGCTTTATAAACAAACATTATGTTTATATTCTATAAGAATATAATTTTCTAATGAAAAAAGATTTCCTTTTGTTTGAGGGACTAACAACCCAGAAACACTCTCATCCTCCTACCTTGCAGCTCACAGTCTCGAAAATTTTGGAGAAACAAATTTGATCAGATACTCGTGGAACAAGACAAATCACTACTGAGAAACAAATTTTAAACTGAGAGGCTCACAAAATCATAAATACTTGGAAAAGGGTAGAGAAGTATCTGTCTCTGTGGAGAAAAGAGGCTCCTTCAGAGGCTGAAATGGCCCATTCTCTAACACTGTGCCTGGAGGAAGCTACTTCCAAGCATTTGGTGTCCAGGCTGTCTTCATAAGCACCAATGTTGATACTCCTACAATGCTTTAATAATTAGCTAACCTTAGCTGAAGTATAATGAACACTAACCTCTCATGCCTGTGTCTCCAAACAGATGTTCAACAAAATGGTGTGCTGCCAGTTACCTGTTTCAAAAATGCTTTTTCCGTCTTTAAGGCTTTGTCTTTCTTCCTGTACCACAGAAAAACCTCAATAGGAAACTTGGGTTGGCCTTTTCTTTGCCACTTGTTGCTTAATATATCCTACAAAATCACCTGTCTTGTTTCCCCTTTTGCTAAAACACTTTTAATCTTTTTTTTTTTTTCCGAGGTAATACTTAGTCTTTTTTTAGCCATAGCCTAAAAATCTGCCATTAGCAGACACACTTCAACATGATGTTCGTGACAGTGAGCTCAGGGAGAACGCAGCCATATTTCTCAAATGCTTTGATAATATGAATTATAATTTGCCATCCTGATTTTTGCACAACCATCACCTTGTCTGCTGTCTTCAGTGATGGGCAGAACTTAATGCCAAGTTGTCCAAGTCTCCCCAGCAAAGGCTTGAGGCATGATGAACCCTACCCACCTGCAGCACTAATGCAGTCGGCAATCTTCCGCTCCCGAAGAGAATTTCAGCTTCTACTTTGTCATCTAATGCATATCTTTAGAAGTCATCTCTGTCCATAACTAAATATCTCTGAGAGCACCATTGTGAGAGTCCTCAAGTCCTCCTCAAAGATTTTTTGGAAGCTGATACAAATTCTAGCCTGCTGGCTCTCTGACCGCGCAGTATATCGATTCCCTTTAAAAATTAAAAAAGGCAGAAAACCGGCAGGAGTCCTGTGGTGGAAGACTTCTAGTCTTTATGTAGCTCTTTCATCCAATTTTCTAGACGCTCTCCCTGTGCTGATCTATAATTCTCTCTCATCACCTTGCACCTCCTGCAGACACTTACGGTCTGTGCCATATTCCAGTTTCCCCGGGAAGAAGATTTCAACAGGCTTGGGTATTTTTGTTAGCAGCCTAGCACCCACTTCAAGTGCCTTCAAGAGTCTCGAATGATTATTGCTCTGTCCCGCTGACTAATTTCTATTGAAGTTAGCATTTCGCTTAAACACTTCCTCTTCCGATGGTTCGCTGACTAACAGTGCCTCCTCCTTATTATTGACAAAGAGAAACCTGGAGGAGTAAGCGTGCCTCCGTAGGGCTGAATAAAACCTAGCACCGGTGAAATTCAGAGGGGTTTTCCCCTCGAATCTCGTGATTCAGTATACATTTATTTTGACCTATGACATTTCATATCTGTTTCTGGCTCAGGTGATTCATTAGCCAGCAGAAGAGCAAACAATATAAATTTATTCTACAGCCCTCAAATCAAGAATTTTCTGCTGAGTTGGTTCCCTCATAATGCTTCAAAAGAGTGATATTGTTGATATAGCTCAATGCCAGATATATAATAAGGAATATCATCACCATCAGAGATGACTAGGGTGTCTGCAGCAAGCTTAGCTCCCAGCTATAAACTCTTTTATTTACAGAGTGCTGCGATCATTACAATATATATGTGGGAGAGATGACTGCTGCTTTCACTAATACACACCCTGGGCATTTCAGGGAGAAACCTGAAAGTAATTTATGAGAATAAGCTGATTCAGAGAACAGCAGAGGAAGGCCTGGATGACTTCATCTTGGACCGGTTGCAGTGTGCATCACAAACCGCGCGGCTGCTCCAAGTCTCACACTGCCCCTCCGTACCAGCATGGCCACAGTGAGCCCAGACTTCCAAACGTGACGCACACATAAGAGTTGTATCAATATGAGAGTGGGGAGAACTTTGCCGTGGGGCTGCCCCCCAAAGAAGCAAATCTTTTGCACCGCAGGAGGAGAGCGGTGGTGCCATACACTGTCATGATCACACAATCCACAGGCATTTTCTGAAAATGAGGTCATTTCCATCGCACAGAGGCACATGAGACATTTGTTCCCAGAAAATATATCATGCTACACTAGGGAAAAAGAGAGAGGAGAGATCATTCTAGCTCTGACTTTATTACATCAGACTTGGAGGGGGTGAGAAAAATCTTTCACAATCCCTTCTGCAAAGGAGTATCCCTTGCTTTCAGACAGAAAACATGAATAACTATTACACTGAGTAATCTTGCTTCTCCACCTCTGGCTGAAGGGACAGGCTTTGCAAAGCCTATAAAGCAAAACCGTAAAGCATAATAACACTTATTTCTCTAGATTTACAGAGCCCACCCAAACGTTACAGGAAGGAAGGGGAAGGTACCCATATTTTTCCAAAATGCTTGACTGCTTCAAAACTGTTGAAGGACATGCCAAAGCAGTCAACAGCCTGTTGGCAACAGCACCCAGAGGAACCCTCCACACCCATCTTCCCAGTGGGGTGAAGATGCCCTGCAGGTCCATGGAGGCTACAGCAATCAAGAAGGCAGGAGGAGAACTGGGTTTCTGCTGTGGTGATGAGGCTCTTTTAAGAAACAAAACCACTCCAAGGAATTCAGCTGCTTTCTTGCCTTCTCCTACAGCCCTTGCTGCAAACACCTTCCAGGAGCACCAATACACCAGAAGAGCTCCTGTGGGGACACAGAGGTCCCACAGGACAACAGCTCTTGCTGCTTCAGCAATTGTATCTTTTTCCATTGGATCATTTTCCCAAAACAGCAGGAAAGCAGCACCCTCATAGGTTAGGACCAGATAAAAAACACTGACTTGTTTCAGGCTCTTTAATGAATTACAATGATTCCATACACTTTCTGAAACACTTTGACCTGGCGTGGAGAGCAGGAAGCGTAAACGCACAATATTCATTCCTGTAGCACAGCTCTGATCTCTTACTGTAGCAGCAGAGAAAAGTGGTTTAACTATAGAACCTATGATAAAGAAAACATGATGTAATATGAGTTCTGGCAGTGCTGAACACCACAGTTATTTGAGTTTTCCCATGACCAACCTACTCGTTCACCATTTCCATGATAACCTCTTTGCTCATCTGTAAATCCACACACTAAGTTGGTTGGCAATGAAGGACTGAGGAGAAAACTTAGGCACAGAAAGGAACATCACGGAGTAAAAAGATATTTACCTGCCTTTCTTATCCTCTCCCACCTTGCACTGAAAGCATGGGGCAGATCTCTGCTGTGTCTCCTCTGGAGGCCGGGCTCCAAGCAACCTCACCAGGCTGGATTTTTTGGTGGCTTTCCCATCAGCGATGCCTTTTGTGAATCACCTTCAACCCATGGTCGTAAAGTCACGTAAAAAACCCAAGTCACAGGATTATGACTTCATACGATCCATGGGTAGGAAGGGAACATGGTCTCAGGGAGAATCCTGTCCTGAGGAGGATGTAGCCGTAAAAGAGAACTTCAGAAAGTGTCCCAAGACCTGACCAATGTCACTCTGTTGGTGTTCCATCAGGTCACCCCTTCACCAGTGAAAGAAAGTTGCCACTGAAAGGCCGCTGTTATTTCAGACTGGTTCTGGCTGCAGAGGACATCTCTGTCCTTGCTGTCACCCTTTTTCCTCCCTCCCACCCCTGTGGTATATGACACTTGCAACCTCCAGTCTCTGCTCTCTACTGACAACACTGGGCAGATAATTAGAATAAAAGGCTGAGCTGCAATAAAAAGCATTTTAAACACTAAAAAAAAAAAAAAAAAAAAAAAAAANAAAAAAAAAAAAAAAAAAAAAAAAAAAAAAAGAGGCAGCTAAAGGTTCTGTGAGTGATACATCACCTCCTGTCTGCAATATCAGTATGTCAGCGTCTGTCTGCCACAAACATTAGTCCATAAAAACAAAGGAATAAATCAATGGACCTGTACACCCAGGCATATTATCTCAGAGAACACTGCAGGGCTACAAAGCGCCCTCTTGATTTGCTCAGCCAGAACCATTCACTCTGCTTACAAGGCGATGTTACAGGATGAATTATCTTGCCAGTGCCTCAGTATATCACCGTATAATCTTGTACACACTATGACAGCAGTTATCAAATAACTTGGCATCTGAGCAGTTGTCTGCCCTGGTTATGGGCAATTTTCCCATGTGTTTGTCTTGAAACCTCAAGTCCCTCTGCCTTTTGCACTCCACAAGCCTACAGCTTTTCCCAGCATACCTCCCACTTCAGTGGCTGCCTTGACTACCAGCCACAGCACGGGAGAAATGACGCTGCATTTCGAGCCGTAGCACTGAAGAGCACTAGAGCATGTCCAGAGAAGGGCAACGGAGCTGGTGAGGGGTCTGGAGAACAAGTCTTAGGAGGAGCGGCTGAGGGAGTTGGGATTGTTTAGCCTGGAGAAGAGAAGGTTGAGGGGAGACCTTCTCACTCTCTACAACTCCCTGAAAGGAGGTTATAGCGAGGTCGGGTCAATCTCTTCTCCCAAGGAACAAGTGACAGGACAAGAGGAAATGGCCTCCAGTTGTACCAGGGGAGGTTTAGGTTGGATATGAGGAAAAACTTCTTTACGGAAAGGGTTCTCAAACATTGGAAGAGGCTGCCCAGGGAGGTGGTGGAATCGCCATCCCTGGAGGTATTTAAAAGCCGGGCAGACGTGGTGCTGAGGGACATGTGTTAGGGGTGGTTTTGGCATAGGTTTATGGTTGGACTCGATGATCTTGAAGGTCTCTTCCAATCCAAGTGATTCTACGATTCTAAGAGGTGCCCGTCTCCAGTCCCAGCACATGCTCGCACCAAACGGCCGAAGGACCACAGTTAGCCTCTGACCGCTGTGCACAAGTTGGGAGGGCTGGTAGAAGCAGTGCTTCCACTAAAATTGTCTTTTTTAGCGCTTTCTGTAATGGAAAGTTCAGTACTACCTACGCAGCAAGCCTGGCCCTACATAGCTGCTTTTGCTCAGGTCTTCAGCAGAAGAATCCAGGCTGATGTATCTCATAGAGTTTATCAAGCCCAGCTGCCCACCTCACCTTGACCCCCTTCTCCTTCACTTCAGGAGCCAAACCAGCTCTGGTGACCCTCTAGGTCACGGAAATAACTCCATAGGACCCTTTCCTGGCACCCTCTCACCTCCCTTTAAAAAAAAACAAACCAACAAAAACACCTGAGAGTGGCTGAATGACAATTGTCATGTATTTACAACAGTGAATTAAACAGGAGATGAAAGTTTAGTGATTAATCTTCAACTTCTCACAGCGCAATTTATTCTCTTTGTATTCTCAACCTCCATCCTACCGGAACCAAATTGCGTGTATTTAACCAATTGTTAAAGAGCCTACTTGAAATTTTTACAGAAAATAGCTCCAGTGTTCACCTTTCCCACCCTGGGGCTGCCCGAAACAAAATGAAACAAAGGTCACCGTTGTCATCTGATTTACGCTGGTCCGATTCCCACCGGGCAAAAGGGAAACCGGGCCAGAACATGGTTTCGACACTCACTGCTACTCTGTGTACACACATCCACCGAGGTCCTATTTCAGGAAAGACAACCGAGAAGAATGAGTTTTACATAATGACGTGTGAAGGGGAGAAAAAAGGAAGCTGGACCTGCTATAATTAGAAAGTGCTTACGCCCCCAAAGGCGGCTGCTCGGGCCCACGCATTTCATCACGAGTAGGTGCTCGGCTATATTTACCTCCCGTCCGAAATGTTTGCCTCGAGATGGGATGCAGAAAACCCCACCAGGATGTGGTAAGCGAGAAGGGAAGTTCACAAGATGTGATCTCTAACTGACATCATTTTGAGGCACATCTGAAACTCAGATGCTTTTTGGTTTTGTTTTTTATTTTAATGTGCAAGTTACTAATTTAAAAAAAAAAAAAAGAGAGACAAAAAGGAAGAAAAGAAAGGCATTCTTAAGAAAAAAAAAAGCTGCATCAATAGCACAACAGCAGCTTTGGGGCAACTCTGATGTTCATTTAGCAATTAAGCTCTTCTCGTGCTGGACTTGCAGCAAGGAGAATCTCCTGCCAGGGAGCTGCACCCATGTGCCCACCATGGCACGGTGCTGCCAGACTGGCTTGTCTCACTTGAGTTGGCCAAGGCCATTCACCACTCTCCTCTACAGAATATCGTGACCCCAGAGTCACTGGTCCCTGGGCTCCGCACAGCATTTATTTCCCTTCACCCACAGCCACAGCCAGGCTGGGAAACACCATTAAAGTCTTTGCTTTACCGATGCAAGGAGCAATATTGGAAGAGCTGCCTGTACTAACACACCCAAGAGCTCTGAGGACAACAGAATTGGTGGTCTGCATGGGAAAGGGGACATCTCTCACCCCATCTTTTCCCCCTTTTTCTTTCTTCTCCTTCTTTCATCGACCCTCTGGCCTCCAGATGATTTCCATGTTTTGTGGAGTTGGCGTTCCCAGGACTGGTACCTGCACCACGTGCCCCTGAATCCATGCGGGCATACACAGCCACCAAGGCTCGTTCCTCTGCTCTTTTTATTGCACAACCTGAACTTAGAGAGGTGCCGAGTAGGAGCTGAACCTGAGAAACAATTTTCTGATATCTTCTGGTGAAGAAAAAAGGCTTACATGGGACCCCACAACCATTTGAGTGATGTACAAAATAGCTAGCAATGACAAAGGAGAAAGCAAGGAGTCCTGGGAGCTGGGAGAGCGAAACACCAGCCAAATCTCAAGTTTCAGTACTCTTCATACAGAGCAGTGACTCCAAAGGGAAGAGCATCACACTTTATCCCTGAATGGCTGGAGCAGGGATTAACAAGTGAGGTGGATCTGAAAGCACTAATTGAAAAAAACACAAGGAAAAAAAAACAAACCAGTTCTTGTTCATGTTGCTAATTTCTGGAATAAATGTCAACACTTTCCAGTACCACCTCCCCCATTTTCTGGACAAGAATGGAGCCAACAGGGCACTGAAGTTACTGGCCTGCAGCCTTCCAAACAGCCAATGAGCCAGGCAGTGCCCACAAGTTCCCTAAAGCACCTCAAAAACTAGCTGAAATGATTCCATGAGCACAACCATCACTTAGGAGACCTCATGCACCACAGAGCTTCCCGTTGGCCAGCACAGGCTCTGCAACTGTCTCTACAGCTTTTAGCAGAAATGCAAACACCATAGTGCCACGTCAGAGAGGGCTGTGGGACTTGCCGCAGTGTGGCACCAACACCGCCGGCTGCCAGGGAGACACTGTCTTGGTGAGATCAAGCTTGGAGGTGTCTATGTTGCGCTGTGCAATGCTGAGTTACTCCTTGTGACCATGGGCAAGAGCCTTTCCATTTGAGCTGAGTGTCTACAGGCTAGATACCCAGTTTGAGCCAGTTACTCATCTGTACTCAATGACTACTTCAGGAGGAGCTGAAACACCACTAAGAGCTCCCTAGTTCTCTTAACTGGCTATTGAGAGAACCTAAAATGATAACCTTGAGTTAAACTTTTAACTTTCATGTATTTACAATTGCATCATTAATCTCACTTGAACTTTCTGTCCCTGAATGCACCCAAAAAGAACCATCTAACTTGGAAGACCCATGGCCAATCCTCAGCCACCAACAAAAAATAATTGTGTAGCCTCAGACACACAGACAAACAAAAATGGAAAAGCCCTGGAAGTTACAATGCCTTAGCTTCATAATTTGATTAAAACAAATGAGATCAGTTCTGCACACAGACCTCTTGGGGTACCGGGGACGAAGGTAGATTGCAGACATCTCCAATCTGGTGCCTACAATGCCAGAATGACCATCCTGGACACAAAAACTTTCTCGCAGCACCTCTAGTCCTCTCCACCTTATGCTGTTGTGTGCTTTCACGTCCCCACTCGGTTTCATCCCAGTAAACACCAGCACAACCCACACTGTGATCTATAACTGTCACCTCAACCTTAACTCAGATTCCTCCAAGAACCTACAATGAAATCTTGTTCATCTTCTCTGCGCAACACACTGAAGGCATGGCCTTTCTGCACATCTGCACAGTGAAAAGTCTCGTCAGCTTGAGTCTCACAATCACAGTGCGCTTTTGTCCTTGACAAATGCCATCTCGTCACCCAATATTCCGCTGCTGGCCTGCCACTTTGAGCATCTCACCTTCCACCTCCTCCCTCCTTAGAGCATCAAACCAGAACTACTTGTCTCTGTTTTCAAGGCCCTTCCCGGCACCCCCCAACCCAACCTGTCACTCCTATATTTGCCGTTGCAAGGTCAGATTCTGTTTCATGGACTGATCTAAGGAAATCTCTGCTGGTACTTATTGGTGTTATCCAAAAAAAAAATCTCTCTTTTTGCTTCTTGTAATCCGCTCCTTCGAAGGGAAGACAATGATGGAGTTCAGGCTGGGCCATCTGCGAGACATAACTTAAAAGTTCAGGGAAAAAAAAGATAGCACAGGCATGCTAGAGTGTCAGTTATTTATAGGTAGCCCTCAACAACTAAACGTTATCTTTTGATCAAGATCCTACATAGGAAATACTAAGTACCTACCACTTTCTGGAGAGATTTAGAGGTGGAGGCTATGGAAAGCAGCATCAAACTTACAGTGGAAAGTTCTGTGTTTAACTACAAAGAAACACAAGCCTCTCTAACACTGCAAATTGTCTTCTTCAAGAGGAAACCAAAGGCTCAGCCACAGCCTGGTTCAAGAGATTTTTAAATTTCCCTCATAGCTAAAAAACCCCACATTCTGCTATTTGCCAGAGCTATAGGTTTTACTCATGATGTCCCGATGAAAGCCAGAGCCACACAAATATTTCCACAGCTGCTCAAAACGTTTGCTGGCTTATAAGGTCACGTACAGGACACATCTTCAGTTCACTTTTAGTAAAGAGCCTCTATGCTGAAAATGAAGAGATTGTACTGAGAATATTTTTGGCACCAGGGGTCCTCATTTTCACTGATATTCACTGGCACCCAGGGTTATTTAACCTTGTCAACTCCTTTTGGATGGGTGTGAATTCTCCTTCTGGAAGGGCAGCGCTCTCCTTCCATCCCAACCTTGCTGCAAGAGATACCAGGAGTATTTCTGATCCGACCGGAGCTTTGCCCTGGGACGGTTCCAGCATGAATCATTCATGCACCCAACCAAAAAAACCCAACCAAACAAACCCACCCAAATCAAATCAAAACAAACAAACAAACAAAAAAACATTAAAAGAACTAAGAAAACAGAATCAAGAAAAAAAATATGCACACACAAAACCAATGAAAAATGTTAGTTTCTGCTGAGGAAAACCTGTTGGCCTTTCTCTCCCCTTGCATGGATCCACACAGTTAGACTGATAAGCATGCTCTGCTCAGCAGAGCCATCCAACACCCCAAAAATGGGAAACTTGCAGAATTTCCTGATAGCCTAAACCAATGTGAAAGAAGATCGGTGCTCTGTGCTCAGGTGGTGCTCGGGGCTCAGGCAGGTTCTCAGCTAGAAAACGAGTCTCTCAAGGTGTAGGCTTCATCTCTGGACTGCAAAAGCTCTTCCTCCCAGAGAAGAACTGACCTAGAGCCATGATTTTGCACTGAGCATGGGTTTGTAAGGTGAAGGCGTCACTAGGACAGTGGGATGCAACTCATGTGAATCTCTGGATACTCTTCTGGACACTTCTTCTGGCTAATCTTCACCTCTGGAGAAGAGAAGGTTGAGGGGAGACCTTCTCACTCTCTACAACTCCCTGAAAGGAGGTTATAGCCAGGTCGGGTCAATCTCTTCTCCCAAGGAACAAGCGACAGGACAAGAGGAAATGGCATCACGTTGTGCCAGGGGAGGTTTAGGTTGGATATGAGGAAAAGCTTCTTTACCAAAAGGGTTCTCAAGCATTGGAACAGGCTGCCCAGGGAGGTGGTGGAATCGCCATCCCTGGAGGTATTTAAAAGCCGGGCAGACGTGGTGCTGAGGGACAAGGGTTAGGGGTGGTTTTGGCAGTGTAGGTTCATGGTTGGACTCGATGATCTTGAAGGCCTCTTCCAACCCGAGAGATTCTATGATGTAGGTGTGGATGCAGAATTGGCCCCGTGAGCAGGCTGGCAGGCACTGCACAGCCCAGAGCCATGCAAGGGAATGGCTGTGCTACAGCTCAGATCAGCTACCCTGTAGCCAGGGTTCAAAGCAGGAATGCGATTCAGGTAATACCAAAAAAAAAAGGATCATTCTTTATTAGCCACTTCCCCTCACTCCATGGTTTGGCTGGGGTTTTTTTGATCGCACACTGAGATACTTTCAGCCTTCAGGAAGCTGCAGCACTGTATTTGCCCATTCTTTGCAAAGACGGGGCATGCGAGCTTCCCTGCTCCCATTCCAAGCTCACCACCCTCTTATTGGGTTTGGAGAAAATGTTGCATGAGGTTAATAATCCAAGAACAGAATTTCTGAAGCCAAGTCAGATGCTGGCTAGCGATCGGTGGCTTGCATGAAGTCATTTGGGGGTTTTACTATTTATCTGGAAGAAGCCAGGACCTTGGCATTTTAATTATCACCACTTTATCAAGCTTTACCTCAGGCTACCTGGAAAAACAAGTAATAGAGATGCATAAATATTTGCTGATGAGCAGCAATGATCATCGGGAGGGGCAGAAACAGAGATAAATCAAAGCACATTCACAGAGGCTGGGCTGGCAGCAGTATTGCCTCCACACATTGGTTTAATTTTTGGTATACGTCAGAAATCTACAGACACGGTGCTTTCAACTCAGCCAACAAAAAGCTCCGAGGCTATATTGCTTTTGTCACACCAAAGAAAACGGCATAGAGGTGGAAAGAAATATTTCCCAACTCTCCTTAAGAGTATCTGTTTCACAGATAAGCATCGAGTCTTGCCTAATCCAGTCTCCTTTACATTTTCCTGTAGTATGAAATGGTACATTCACAGCTCCAATAAGGAATGTACTGTGAAGGCTTGGAATGCTCTGCCTTTTAAATAAATAATGGAGCGTTTTATTTTATTTCACATATTTTTATTTTATGCTAAATACAAGGTGATGAAAGTATACTGCCTGTCAGTGGGACAGGGAATTTACCATTATCAAATACAACCTGGATAATGCAACAGAGAAACTTAGCTCAGAGGCGCATCCGCACAGTCCAAATGTGCTGCCTTTCTAAAATGCAAAGATTTTTTAAAATCCAGAAGTCAGAAAATCTGAACATTTAACACGAAGATGGGACTTCCCAATCAGACAACCAATTTTATGGTTATAACGGTCACCTGCATTTTTTCCACCTGGATTTGGAAATACTATTTTCTGAAAATTTTGGCTTAGTGCAAAAGTTAAAGCTACATGCTAAATTTTAAAATGAAAAATACCGTTGCACGTTTTAACATGAAAGATACCAACTAGTTCCTTAATTTTGCTGAGTTAGCTTTATGCCTCAATCAGGACTCAAATTGAGTAAGAATGGTAATTTTTCCTGCCTTAATTCTTAATGGTCTAGCACATCTTTGATGCAATACAAGGATGGAAAGCTTTTTTAGGACTGTCCCGGAAAAGTGAAATTGCATCAGAAGTCCTGCAGTACAAGGTTGTTACACACCTACTCCTCCACCTTCCTCCTTCTACAGCCACATGGTACCACTACAGACCACTTTGTACCAGGGAATGAAGCTGCCTGGAACCAGCAAAGCAGGGCCACTTCGTAGGTTGTGCAGAGCAAGAGGTTTTGGGCAGCAAGGGGTTCAAGGAAGCCTTGTTTCCTTTATTGCAAGTCTCATGAGTCAACTCAAGTCACAAGAAAGACATCAAGGGGCTGGAGAGTGTCCAGAGAAGGGCAACGGAGCTGGGGAGGGGTCTGGAGCACAAGTCTCCTGAGGAGCGGCTGAGGGAGCTGGGGGTGTTCAGCCTGGAGAAGAGGAGGCTGAGGGGAGACCTTCTCGCTCTCTACAACTACCCAAAAGGAGGGTGTAGCCAGGGGGGTTGGTCTCTTCTCCCAAGTAACAAATGACAGAACAAGAGGAAAAGGCCTCAAGTTGTGCTGGGGGAGGTTTAGATTGGATATTAGGGAAAATTCCTTCAGAGAAAGGGTTGTCAAGCATTGGCGCAGGCTCCCCAGAGCAGTGGTGGAGTCGCCATCCCTGGAGGTATTTCCCAGCTGGGCAGACATGGTGCTGAGGGACATGGGTTGGTGGTGGGTTGGTCAGTGCTGGGTTGATGGTTGGACTCGATGATCTTAAAGGTCCCTTCCGACCTGTGTGGTTCTATGAGATTTAAGGGCAAAAACCAATTTACATCCACTTTTCACAATCTAAATTTTTTAACCTTTTGGTTCTAACATATCCATTTTCCACCAAAAAAATCTTCTTTCGGCATTGAGATTCCTCTCCAACTGGACATGCTGAGTAAAAATCTGAGCAAAGACAAATTGTCGCAAAAGCTCCTAAAGCTTTCAACATGACTGTCATTTTACCCTCTTTTTTTTTTTTTTAAGATAAAAGCTTAGTCTTTCAGTACAAGATTGTACGTCCTCAACAATCTACGTTGCATAGAAAAATCCCGTGTAGAAAGTTAATAACCTTCTTATGCTCAGGCCACTTTACAAAAAGATGGGGTAGGAGGCACAGGAGAGGTGAGGAAGCAGTTGGGGGATGGATGACTTGTCACAGTTCCCAGCCAGGAAAGACGCGCAACCCAAGTCTCTCGGTCTTGCTTAAATTGCTCTCCTCTTGGACCAGAAATGGCGAGCGTGCTGCGGCCAAGAAATACAGCAGGTCATCACGTGTCTGCTTCCTGACCCCCCACCCAAGAAGGAGAAGCAACGCAGGAGGAAGGGGACAGCTTAATTTCACACACCACTTGGCTCCACGGCCGCCCATCACTGGCTGAGCTAACACAGCGCCGTAGGTGGCAAACATTCACCCTCAGTGCAAGATGCTGTGATTTAATCGACTGCGTTCTCTTATCTTCAGAGGTCCCTGATGCTTCACCGAACCGGGACCGTATCGCTCCAAAGGAACACGTAAGAATCAGATTTTCTTTCTTTTGCATGTGTTTGTATTAAGACGACCATTTGCACGAGATAAGAATCCTCTGGTGTGTCTTCAGCTGAAACCTGAGTCCTGGCTCTGTGGCATCGAGATGGGTAACTGCAGAAATAATGAAGGTACCATTGCGCCCCAGGCAAGGGGAAGGTCTGAGTGCAGCTCTGTGTCGAGAAATTACCTACAGCAGCTCTGAACGCGCAGGATCTCAGCAAACCCAAAGCCCATTTAATCCCTAAGTTGGAGAGAGGTGTTTTATTCTTTTTTGACCAGATTTTTGTAGCGGTGGAATAAAGACTCTGAGTCAAATTCTGCCCTTCTGGCATCCAAAAGTCTTTAAAAACATGGTGAGCAAGTCACTGCCCAACAGTAAGGTCACATATCCTGATTTTCAGAAGCCAAAGAGCACATGCAGCTCTGAGGGACAAAATGGTGCTGAGGAACCACGACCAAGTATGTCAACTCCTGGGATCTTACTGGGTCCATGGAGCTACTGGGAGTAAATAGCAATAAAAAACTTACTTTAGTTGAAGTTGGTAAATCAAAATCTAATGACAAGTCCTAATATCAGACAAATATCAATGTGACATTTCCATAAAGTCATATTTTAAAGCAGATTTAACTGTTAAGCAGACAAGAGCCAGCTTGTTCCCAAGCATATCTATGATGCACAGCAGGATAACGCGGAGAGAAAAACTAAGGACGGGCAAAAATGTGGGAGAACTGTTTCTGAAACTATCATTGTCTTTCAGACATTAGACAATGTCTGAGCTCACATGAAGTACTTTGTGCTATAAATAAAATGTAACAGTATCAACACAGACAAAGCCGGATTTAAAAGTCAAAACAGGTGGAACACAATTCACACATCACTAGCAAAATCTCCACAAAAATATACCATTCTTTGGTAGCAGAAAAACATGCATAAAAAGGAACTACAAACTTGCTTCAATCTATCTGTTGCTTGCTTCTTGAGATGGTTTTAGCTTTTTGGTAGAATTTTGTCCTGGCTTTCAAAGCCAGGCTCAGGAAGCAATGACGGATTGTGGGTTGCGAAAGAAAAGCAAGTTTAGGGGCACATTCTTTGTAGAGGGTCCACACCTCTATTGGAAAATTTATGTAAGGGGAGAGTGTCTTAAAATTTAAAAAAAAAAAAAAATTATGGCAAGCCAGTGCTTTAAAGAAAAGAAGCCAGCAGATATACTCTCTGGGTGTCCAGAGAAACCCTGTGAAAGGTTTGTGTTATTCATAGAATCACAGAATCCTAGAATGGTTTAGGTTGGAAGGGACCTTGCAGATCATCGAGTTCCAACCCCCCTGCCATAGGCAGGGACACCTAAACCGTATTAAACAAGGTGCAACCCAAACCATAGACAAGGTACAACACCGAAATAAAATTCTTATTACAAATCCCTCACCAACAGGATTGGGAAAGGTTTTATCAAGCTACGGCCGGGTCCAGCCTGCCACCCACATTGACACTGAGTATTAAAATATTTCGTTATCAAATGATTTCATTCCTCTTACTGAACAAGTTAGGTGCTTTGTGGAGAAAGGCATCAGCTGACTCGCACAAACCCCTTCATCACCTTGAGGGCTTGCACAAATATTTGTCTTCCATCCTTCTTTCCCAGGTCCCTGCTCTCTCCGCAAGCCCCAGCAAATGGAGGGACAAGCACGAGGCACAGACTCTTCTTGCACAGGCTGGAGGTGCCCCAAACCCGTGCCAGGGAGCCAGCTGGTCTCCACACTATGCTGAAAAGCAGAGACAAAGCCCAGCACGTGGACTACAGTGGCTTTTTCATCTCCAACATCTACCGTGGCTGCTGCTACTTGTGGGGAGGCTTGACTTGCTCGCTGTCGGTACGACTGTAAGTTGGCACGACGTCGGCAGTTTGCCAGTCGGCATGAAAACACTCAACAAAGATGCCCTTGTGTCAATACAGTGTATTTACTTATTTCCTTTCTATTTATAATATTTGCTCTGAATGAAATAGCCAGTTCACATCCTCCAGGGTATTCTTCAATGCCTATAAAAGATATTTTTGGGATGAGAATTTAGACTTGCTGGGATAACAGCCCCTCAGGTCTGTGTTTCCCCCTGTCATTTACTCTTTTGGGAGTCAAAGACTACAGGCTGATTTACGTTGCAAGTCATCTTCTTTGATTTCTTCCAAAACTGATTTTTAAAAGGTGTCCCTACACACCTCTAGGAATTAGACTCTCACTTTTCTATACCCCATGCCTGATCGTAACAACCTGCAAAGAGCTATTCTATACCTGCCTAATTTTTTAAATTTTTATTTTAATTTTTAGTTAGTTATTCGGTTTTTAAAATGTATTTATTTTTATTTTAGTAATTCATGAACTGCACAAGACAGCACATTTAATTCTAAAGGTTTGGAAAACTGGGTACAACATGGACACCTGAAGCAATCACCTTTTTACACTGCCCCAAGTTGACTGAGTTGACCCAGTGTTAAGGAAATTTTAAACGAGTTTGAGGAGCACAAGAAACCAACAGTCCTAGAAGAGCGAGAAACATGCAGAATTTTGTACATCTATCAACGTCATTAAAGAAAAAAAGAGGAAAACTCAACATAAAGTTCCATTTTGAAATATGCAGATGTTTTATAATCCCATCTGAAAATTGAGTTCATGCAACTTTGAATGTGGCTGAAATATTTTAGAACTGTCCAGATGAGAAAACTGAAAACAGAACAAAGTGTTTCATGAAGCAACATGAAATAAAGTTGTGAGAAGCTCAAACAAGTTCCTAAATTTCTATAATTATTCTTCTGACGTTGCACCCACTGAATACACCTCCTCACTGAAAACCTTTAAGAGTTAGTGGCCAAGCCCAAGCATGTAGGCTCCCTTGAGAGTCAATGGAGAGACGCACCAAGAAACACATTTTATCTCTGAAAGAGACATTTACTCACACTAAAGTGTCCTCCAGAGGTGCCACCACCCCACTGATGGCCATGATGGCATCAAGGTGACTAGCAGAGACAGCAGCTTCACCTTCAGCCTGAATTCAGGGAAATGAACCGTCTTCCAAAGGTGATATTCTCTTCAGTTCTTCAACCACCAGTTTTCCAGATTTATAATTGCAAAGTTAAAAATAAAAAGTCTGTACCGCTCAGAGCGTGTCCTCATTTCAGATCCCTGAAAAAAAAGTCCTGGAGAAGAACAGCTCCGGGAACCAGTATGCAGTGGGGGCCACTCAGCTGGAAAGCAGCTCTGCAGAAAGGATCTGGGGGTCCTGGTGGACACCAGGTTGAACATGAGGCAGTAACATGCCTTTGCTGCAAAGGTGGCAAATGATGCCCTGGGCTGCATCACACAAAGTGTTGCCAGCAGGATGAGAGAGGGGATCCTTTCTACTCACAGAATCACAGAATGTTAAGGGTTAGAAGGGACCTCTGGAGATCATCTGGTCCAATTCCCCTGCCAGAGCAGGTCCACCTACAGCAGGTGGCACAGAATGTTGTCCAGGCAGGTTGGGAATATCTCCCAGAGTCAGAGACTCCACCACCTCTCTGGGCTGCCTCTTCCAGTGCTCTGCCACCCTCAAAGGAAAGAAGTTCCTCCTCATGTTGAGATGGAACTTCCTATATTTGAGTTTATACCCATTGCCCCTTGTCCTGTCACTGGATACCACTGAAAAAAGCCTGGNGCTGAAATATTTTAGAACTGTCCAGATGAGAAAACTGAAAACAGAACAAAGTGTTTCATGAAGCAACATGAAATAAAGTTGTGAGAAGCTCAAACAAGTTCCTAAATTTCTATAATTATTCTTCTGACGTTGCACCCACTGAATACACCTCCTCACTGAAAACCTTTAAGAGTTAGTGGCCAAGCCCAAGCATGTAGGCTCCCTTGAGAGTCAATGGAGAGACGCACCAAGAAACACATTTTATCTCTGAAAGAGACATTTACTCACACTAAAGTGTCCTCCAGAGGTGCCACCACCCCACTGATGGCCATGATGGCATCAAGGTGACTAGCAGAGACAGCAGCTTCACCTTCAGCCTGAATTCAGGGAAATGAACCGTCTTCCAAAGGTGATATTCTCTTCAGTTCTTCAACCACCAGTTTTCCAGATTTATAATTGCAAAGTTAAAAATAAAAAGTCTGTACCGCTCAGAGCGTGTCCTCATTTCAGATCCCTGAAAAAAAAGTCCTGGAGAAGAACAGCTCCGGGAACCAGTATGCAGTGGGGGCCACTCAGCTGGAAAGCAGCTCTGCAGAAAGGATCTGGGGGTCCTGGTGGACACCAGGTTGAACATGAGGCAGTAACATGCCTTTGCTGCAAAGGTGGCAAATGATGCCCTGGGCTGCATCACACAAAGTGTTGCCAGCAGGATGAGAGAGGGGATCCTTTCTACTCACAGAATCACAGAATGTTAAGGGTTAGAAGGGACCTCTGGAGATCATCTGGTCCAATTCCCCTGCCAGAGCAGGTCCACCTACAGCAGGTGGCACAGAATGTTGTCCAGGCAGGTTGGGAATATCTCCCAGAGTCAGAGACTCCACCACCTCTCTGGGCTGCCTCTTCCAGTGCTCTGCCACCCTCAAAGGAAAGAAGTTCCTCCTCATGTTGAGATGGAACTTCCTATATTTGAGTTTATACCCATTGCCCCTTGTCCTGTCACTGGATACCACTGAAAAAAGCCTGGCCCCTCCTCCTGGCACCTCCCTTTAAGTATTCGTAAACATTGATGAGATCCCCCCTCAGCCTTCTCTTCTCCAGACTAAAAAGACCCAACTCCCTCAGCCTTTCCTCTAAGAAAGATGTTCCAGCCCCCTGATCATCCTCGTGGCCCTTCACTGCACCCTCTCCAGCAGTTATCTCAGTGCTGGTGAGGCCACCCTTTGAGTACTGGGACCAGTGTAGTGTCCTCACTACAAAGGAGACATGAACATAGTGGACAGAGTCCAATGAAGGACCACAAAGGTGATTGAGGGTACGAGGAAAGGCTGAGAGGGCTTGGGGGGATCATATTTATGTATGCAAACACCTGAAGGGAGGGTGCAAAGGGGACGGATCCAGGCTCTTTCCAGAGGTGCCCAGTGACAGGATCAGAGGTCATGAGCACAAACTGAAGCACAGAGGACCAAACTGAGGTCCCTCTGAGCATCAGGAAACACTTTTTAGCTGTGAGGGCAACCGAGCACTGACACAGGTTGCCTGAGGAGGTTGTGGAATGTCCCTCCTTGAAGATATTAAAAAACCCATCCAGATATGGTCCTTGGCAACTGGCT
Organism: Pluvianellus socialis; assembly: GCA_013400795.1. NCBI lineage: Eukaryota > Metazoa > Chordata > Aves > Charadriiformes > Charadriidae > Pluvianellus > Pluvianellus socialis. The sequence goes on along the minus strand of VZTS01018217.1, from coordinate 92,227 downwards.
CTAGGTGGCCCTGCTTGAGCAGAGGGTTGGACCAGATCAGATGACCTCCAAGAGTCCCTTCCAGCCTTAACCCATCTGCGATTCTGTGATCCCCTTTGAGACACTGCTGCAAGTGAAAAGTGGTCATGTTTTGGTTTATTTTAACCACGGCACAAAACACTATCATTCCTCCCTTGTGGTGCTGCACTCTTATTTCTCTTCCTTCCTCCTGAATTTTGCCTTTGAAATTCAGAACAACATAAAAGCTGCTGCTTCACCAAGTTGGCGAGTTGACACTGTTGATGCTGAGGGCTCCTAGTGATGCCCAGCAAAGGTGACGGCTTGCTGGTCTGCAGCTGGGACAGGGTCTGCAGGGTTCAGGTGGCTGCCACGTTTATTCTTACCGTCAGAAAATTTGTCTTACTTGTGGATATCAGTTTGAAGCGTAGAGTGTCGCAGTCTCTCAGAAGGGGCTGTTACGCTTATCACACTTGAGCAACTATCTTCTCCCACCCATGTATCTGTTGACTAAGACTGATTAGTGCGAAGCAGCTAAGTTAGATCCAATAAAAGAATTAAGATGAGATCCAAAATAGTACCTAATTACCTAAAGTGCGGCGTAGGAGAGTTTTAGGGTGAAACTCGGGAAAACAATACAAAATTCACCTAGCTTATATGCTTTAGACAGAAGAAGCCAGGGATTTCTAGAAAAAATATCCATAGGCAGCAGCTAAGGCCAACACAGAGGTGCCAGGCAGCAAAGCCGGCCATCCAGGAACCAGGGGACACACCAAACCAGTAGGAAACTGGGTTATGATAGAGAAAAAGTACTTATAGGCACAGCGGGGAATGAGCCTCCAGAGCCTGCTGACACAGGAGGCTGGCCAGGCAGGTGAGACTCAAAACAGGATCAGACAAAATTTGTGGGCCAGAAGCAAAGAGTGAAGTCGATAGATGGGGATGTCCTCCGTCACGCTCTCACAGCCCTCATGTGACAGCCACAAGTGCTGGGGAGGTGGGAGAGGAACAGGTCGCAGTCAGCCGTGGGGCTGGTGTGCTCTCCCAGGACAGCATCTCCCGTTGGAGCTGCTCATCTCAGCCCTGTGCAAGGCCCACTCCTTCTTCAAGAGCTGCTGACAATAAAATAACATGTCAATGAAAAAAACAGATATTAATTAATCTGCATATAAATATCCCAGGCTCCAGCACTCTACCTCATTAACTTTGTCCCTGGTCTTACTCCTATTAAAGCAAGAGTAGAGTAGTAATAAAGCAAGAGTAGAGTAGTAATAAATAGTAGAGTAGTAATAAATAGTAGAGTAGCTATAAAGAGTAAAATTTTTATTGCTTTCTATAGGAACAGGAGAGAAAGTGATTTTCAAAGTGAATTAAAGGGTGAATCTGTCTGCAAATGACACAACTAGGATGAATCTGGGTTAAGAGTGCTGCTGGTGCCGTGTCAGTGACAACAGTGCCATCACCCTCGGTACGTTAGCAGAAGATCTTTTTAAAATAAGAATTTTAAAAACTTTTCAAAGCCACCAGGGTGCACGCAATGCCCCACACACGGCAAGTCTGCACCCGGCGCTGAGCGATCGCTGCTCCCTCCAGCCCGAGTGGAGATGGAGGATCTCGGATCCGCCGACCAGCTGAGCCTGGCATATGGGCTCCCGCAGCCGCGGCGGATGCCAGTGCCACGCAGGGAGCGTGAGACAGGCAAAGAAAAGCCCAAGTCTCCCAAACACCACGGGAGGCTCAACAGACCTGGAGCCCTGCCCGAGGCTCTGGGGCAACGATGCTGTGCGGATAAATAACATGAGCAGCACATGCATTAGACATGAGACGAGACCAGAAAAACGCAAAAAATTGGATATTTTAAAGGATATTCATCTTAATTACTAACTGATTGCTTCCAAGTCTTCCAAGATGTTGCAGGACAATCTATGGATATATAATCCCTTACAAAATTCTCTGGAAATAATTCCTTTCTCACAGCATCCCAATTTTCCCCCCAAATCTGTCACCCCTGGGTTCCCAAAAGAGGATCGCAACAAACAAGCCAGTCACCATAACTCCTCTGGTTTCATCTTTCCAGTGCTTCCCAGGGAAGCCCTGGCACTTAAGCCTGGAATGGTTAAGGTCCCTTCCAACCCAAACCATTCTCTAATTCCATGAAACCCTGTCCTCAACCCTTTCCTTAAAGCAAAGTCAGACTGGTTTGTAACCAACAACAACTTTTGTGTCCAGATTTTGAGAGGAAAAAAAAGAAAAATTATTTGAGAGAGGACTTGAACAGACAATCCTTGTGTCTGTAAAACAGACCTAAAATTTATGTTTCTGAGGAAGGTTCCAACTGTGTTTATCACCATAGAGAGGTTCATCAAGTACTACCGTGAAGAAATCAATTAGTTGCCTGCAGAAAGAATACATAGAGAGAACATTGCTCCTCTTTAGCTGGAGGAACAGCTTCCCTGTTCAAATACCTTTAAAAAGTAGAGCCAGGGCAAATTTCAGGCTCAGCCCTCTCCTTTCTGGTGCTACACTTATCTTTTGTGATAATTAAAATAATTCTTACCAGAAAAATGATAAACTGAAATAATCACATGCAGAAATATGAATTTTTAAAGGAAGTTCAGTGCTGTCAGGCAATCCCCACATTTTCTTTAAATTCCCTCTGAAAACTTCTTTTCCCTGTAAAGTGTCACAGGGGAAATCCAGCACTGATAATCACAATATGTCTGAGCTGCATGTGTCCTATGCTCCTCTTAAAACCCTTTTTTCAGTCTTGTAGTCTGTGGATGCCTGAGATATATTGGCTTTTTGTGGGAATGCCCCTGAAAAGTGGTGAAGGGAAGCGAGCCCATGGCTGCCAGTGGATTTCAATGTCAGAGACCTGCTCCTCTAGGGAAAGGTTTGGCAATTTCCAAATGGAAAAATATTGAACATTATTGGCATCAGAAATTACCTAGAGTATCCCCCTGCTAGTGCGCTCCCTCTCTCCTGCCATGAAAGTCCTGGGCTCTGCTCTCCAACGAGGGACGGATGGAGTGGACGCAATCCCGACTGACTTCCCAAGCATTTCTCTCCATGGACCACACAGGCTCAGTGACACATGAGCATTTAAAATTAGGAAAGAATCACAAAAACCCCAAGGAGCTTACAGAGGCAGTTCCTGTGGAAGCTGCCTGGGGTCAGCCCAGCTCCCAGGGAAGAACTAGGTGATAAATATAGTTTATCCAGCCGGACCTTGCACAAACCCAAATTCCTGCCTCTGCAAAGATGTTCACAGACTGCTGTATTGGACAGCTGGGATTCGAAGGGAAAAACTCTTACTTGTGTTGAAAGAGCTACTGATGCATGAAAAACGAGTAAGAGCTTGAATTCCACCCTGCCCCAGACTCATAATGCTCTGCTGGCCCTAAAAAAAGGCATCACGGTACCTCTGAGAAGCATATCATGGAGACATGTCCTCACAGGGCCTTACTACAGACAGGCCAGCGTTTTGTTTGGGGAAATATATCAAAAAAAGGAAGGACATGAAGTGTAGCTGGAAATAGTGCGGGTGCAAACAGTCAGCATCCTTACAGTTTGCAACTCCTGTTCCTCATGGACGTTTGTAAAGGGACTTTCCTGAAGAGAGGAAGCCCTTCAAGAAAAGCGGAAAAAAACAAAAATATGTAATGTATATTGAATTTATTTCCTTTTTTTCCCATTAACTCCTTTATACAGGGCTGAATTTGAAATATAAGAAACAAGCAGAGATTCATGGATCCTTTGGCTTGGTGACCATCCAAGGGTAACTGTTTCCAAAATTTAAGAACAAAGATCAGGGGCCACATCCCCAAAATCCCCTCTGAATTTTGAGGCTTTGAGTAAGTCAATTAAGTCTTTCCAATCTCTTTTTCGTGTGCGCAAAATTGCCGTAACTCCTAACCTGGATAAATTATCCCCCCTTCAATCTACATTATGCAATCATTTTCTGTGTACAGTTGTTCCCCAAGCTGAGCTGCTCATTCCCTTCCTAGTTGCTGCATGAATTCATTAACATGCAATTTATTTATTTTTTTCAAATCCATAGATTAAAGAGGCTAAATGAGGGCAAAATATTATTATTCACAGTCTGTCCTCCCAAAAAACACACCTCACCCCCCCTGTACTGTTGCAGCACCACCAAAAAA
>VZTS01018217.1:2764-88026 GCA_013400795.1 Pluvianellus socialis | reverse complement strand
TAAAAAAAAAAAAAAAAATATATATATAATAAAAAATTTAGATTTCAGTACTTAAACCAAAACCAGTTGCTCTTATCCCTCCTCACTAGTCCTCTGAGCTTGGCGCACACTCTGTGTTGTAACGTGTGGGCAGAGGCAACCAGCAGCAAAGGAAAAGGAAAAGCTCTTGCCTGCAGCAAAGTCTGGATGCTCCAGGTCCCCAGCAGCAGAAGCAGGAGCTCCGGAATAACACCAGCTGCCATTCATGGCTCCAAATTAGTTTCATCTCCAGCTGCCAAAACCAGCGAACGTTGGAGTTTAGGTTAAAGGCAGCACTCATCGTCAGTTACTCTGCAACAATTACGCCTTTCCTGGGAGCTCTGCAGTGTATCCATGCTGGGCTGTCCTGAGGCCACCTTCAGCTTGGAGACGAGAAGGCTCTGGAGAGACCTGAGAGCAGCTCCAGTATCCGAAAGGGGCCTACAGGAAAGCTGGAGAGGGACCTTTTACAAGGGTGTGTAGTGATAGGATGAGGGGTGATGGCTTCAAACTGGGAGAGGGGAGATTTAGATGAGATCTCAGAAAGAAATTTTTCACTCAGAGGGTGAATCTGGCCCCTGGCCCAGATTGCCCAGAGAAGCTGTGGCTGCCCCATCCCTGGAGGTTCAAGGCCAGGTTGGACGGGGCTTGAAGAAACCTGGTCTGGTGGGAGGTGTCCCTGCCCAGGGCAGGGGGGTGGGAGTGGGTGATCTTAAAGGTCCCTCCCAACCTAAACCATTCTGGGATTTTATGACTCTATGAAATCCAACCCCTCCACCTCAGCACACCCCGAGGCTGACAGCACAGCACGCTCTGGCCACCAGCACCCGAGGAGTTCCAATGGACCAGGGAGTCCCGCTGTGCCAGTGTGTCCCAAAACCTGCTCACACGCTGCCTGCAAGGAGTCCCCGTGGAGCCAGGGGCAGGAGAGCGGCCACAGGATGTGCCCTGCCGGCTGCAGCCCAGGAGCATCCCAGCACTGTGGCTGTTTTTACCTAAAGCGATGCAGCCGGGGCACAGAATGGGTCGTCTTTGCTGCAATTTATAGACTCACAATTGTTCGCCCTCATCGTGTGCGTGGCAACCGCAAAGGCTGGGCGTGTAGGATGGGTTACATTCCCAGCGTAGCAACTGAATTCTGTGCATGAATTTGGACAAGTTCCTTAAATCTGCAGTGTCCAGGATACCTTGCTTTTATGTCCTGCATGTGTACGCTTGTCATCCAAGCTTAGAAACACCTAAACACCCCAGCAAGAAACAAGCAACACCTGAGAAGGGATGACATTTTTGCAATGGCATACAATCTTCATCGTTCCCATTTTGGCACCACGCTTGAGACAAAGATCACATCCATGCTCAGCAAGACCATCACTGTTCTGGGCTGCTTTTTTAAGAGTGGCGTTGCTTCGCTGCCGTGCCAAAGGCTCATTTCACCGCCAGCATGGTCCTGTCGAACCTGCCTGCGCGGTGCAGATGGAGACATGGCCATAATAAAACTCCCTTTGCTCAGGATTCCGAGGCGAACATGCAAAACTAGCCTAAAAACACAAGTCAAGCATCCCAAGCAACACGGGCACCAAAGCATCCTGGCACCTGGCCTAGCTAATCTGACTACGCTCGAAATTTAATCAAAGTTTCTCACTCCACATTCTTGCCTCTGCGGTAACTTAAATAAATAAATAAATACATCAAAACATAACGTTTATTTTAACTTAGCAGGTCGGCAGAGATGGAAAAAAAAAAGAAGGAAGCTACACTGCAGCAGTGTCACTGGAAATAAATCAAACCAAATCCTAAAGGCCTGGTCCAAAGAAAACTTGGACTTTAAGCCATACCGAATTCTCCAAACAAACAGACAATATTCTGGATGAAATACAGATGCCTGTTGGCCTGCCAGTTTAAGAGAAGTAGGGAAAAAAAAAAACCCAAACAAAAACCCCCTTCTGCTCGTATAACTCAGGACTCAGTGTCTGGGAAGATCCGGTGGGTCTTTTCCGTAGAGGAGGTGCTGGGGTTGGTACCTTCAGCCCTGTCAGGTGATGGAAAATGGAAAATCCAGCTCTGTCTGTGCTGAAAAATGAGCTTCAAAGCAGGACATGCATTGAAGCCTTTTTCCTGCAAAATTTTTGGGGGAAGGCCATCCATTTGACATTTTACCCAGGCCTTCTTGCAATGCCCTTTGAATTTTCTATTTCATTTTACTTGCTTCCTATTAAGGTTTTGAATTAGAAGCCTCTGAGTTAGCTGGAGAGCTTCTCCTTGCCACTCCTCTTTGCACCACGGCACGTCACCTGCTCACGTTCACCGTCAGGGTGCCAAGGGCTGGATTCCCAACCGGACACCTGGAACAGGTAGGGTGAGTCTGGTTTCAGGAGGAGGCTGCCCGCTTTACTTCTGTGTTTGCATTTTGTTTTTTCTTTAGGGGCAGGAAATACCCCTTTTGGATTACTGCATTGGAAATAATTTTTAACCCTGGTTTTTTCCCCCCAGTGTAGCTGGAGAAGAGGTGCACCCTGTGCAACAACCTGATTGATGCAGAGCTGGAACCGAACCATCGCTTTGGGTTGAACGTTGGCTGAACACTGTGGACAGAAGGAGCAAGGAAACAGGGAACATCCCCATCAGCTCGACATCATTAGCACGACTCGGCGAGACATGCCATTCGCTCTGCATGGAAACACCCTTTTCATCAAGTCATCAAGTCATCAAATCACTTGGGTTGGAAGAGACCTTCAAGATCATCAAGTCCAACCATAAACCTACACTGCCAAAACCACCCCTAACCCATGTCCCTCAGCACCACGTCTGCCCGACTTTTAAATACCTCCAGGGACGGCGATTCCACCACCTCCCTGGGCAGCCTGTTCCAATGCTTGAGAACCCTTTCCGTAAAGAAGTTTTTCCTCATATCCAACCTAAACCTCCCAATTTTATCCTGTAACAAAGAAGGATTGTGCGCTGCGAGTTGTATATAGAAGTTTGAGCACAGCAGCTGGCAGACGAAGTGTTGTCCACCAGCAGCCAACCTTATCACATTCACCTTGCCCCCGGCTCACCAACTTCTTCCCCCTACGGGGCAGCATGACAACAAGCTGGGAAATGAACGCACGAGAAAGTTTGCTCTGAAGCTGCAGGTTGTTCAAAAGGTTCTTTACATAAAACCACAAGGGGAAGGCCAAGGTATGTCAGCTGCCCTTCCGCTTCACTACTTCCAAGCACATATCACACTGCTGCCAGAGCTTTCGCAAGCCAACAGACTACAAACAACAAGCAAATCTTCACGATTATGCTATCCCTCCTACATCCAGCCTCGTCTCCACCACCTCGAAGAATCACGGAATGGTTTGGGTTGGAAGGGACCTTAAAGATCATCTCGTTCCAGCCCCCTGCCCTGGGCAGGGACACCTCCCACTAGACCTGGTGGCTCCAAGCCTCATCCAACCTGGCCTTGAACCTCCAGGGATGGGGACGCCAGCCCCGGTGTCTCCATCCCAACCCATCAACGCATACGTATCCAAACAGGTCTCCCGTTATCTTGCTTAACTTTTTTTGCCTTACTTTTAATGACACTACAAAGCCAGCTACCATAAAGACAGTGCAGCGAGACGCAAAAAATTAACCTACCAATTAAACTAATATGTTATTTCTAGACTAAAAAGAAATAATATCGTGACTGTGTCACTGATAACTAAAGGTTTTCCAAATGAGGATATGTAGGAACTCGTGCTGCCCATCCTCAGAGAAAACATGTTTCTCCCTTTCCTGATGGAGGCACCTGCATTTTCCTGTGCCTGCATGGATGGACAGGATCAAAGTGGGTTTTACTTTAATCAAAGACAAGTGACGAAGGACAGCAGTGTCTTGCTCATCATTAAGCACAAATCTGGTATCTTGGAAGCTGGAGAAAAACATTTGCCTGACAAATCCATCTTTGAAAACCAAACAGAAGCTGTGACAGAACATCGGAATCAATCCCAGGGAGGTGGATGAGGTGATGCCATCAGACACATGTGGGAATCTGCATCCCAAAATAGGGTTAAACTCAGTTTTAGCAAGGACAACGCACTCCCCATCAGTAGGAACAACTTAGGAATTCTTAACTTGAAAAGCATTATTTTCTATTGAGCTAACTCTGATATCTAGAAGGCACAATCCACCGGCTGTATCTATTTTGATTTGTTATGGTTTTAACTCTTAAACTCAAATTTATTTCCATAAAAATACTGCATGCTCAAAAAGCCACAAAACTTATCTTTATTCAGTAAATAATTTTAGGAACACCAGCCAAACTATTCATGTGATTCCCAGGCCTTTCCATTGTCACCACTTAGCAAACAGCGATCTTCTTTTTTTATTCTTCAAGTTCAAATCACACTTTTCAAATGAAGAAAGCAGCGTATTTACCTGAAAAACCCAGAGTCACAAGCTTCTTGAAACAATTTTTCTTATTCAGAAAGAGCAGCCAAAGAGAACTGAGTGAGGTCTGAATATCAAATCAAGCAGAACACAAACAAAGGATAAAGGAACAGGGGAAAAAAAAAAAGAAAAAGAAAAAAAAAAAGAAAAACACAGCACTGGCCCAGAGCACTCCGGCTTGTGTTACACACAAGGCCAGCATGGGAGAACACACACCAGGCGTCAAAATTCAGAGTAAATCATAATGACCCATCAGGTTCCTTCTTCTGGCTTTCTCCCCTCAGCGACACGGGCAGGATTTCAGACTCCAAAGAAGCCTTTGAACAGCCTCAGGGGCAATGGGAAATAAAACTCATCCAGAAAGACAGCTGGGAAACATGGCAAGAGAAAGAACCAGTCCATTTTCAGGAGGACTCATTTCCATAAGATAAACAGGGAATATCAAAGGATGCATCAGAGGACCTTGTTCAGCCACCCGCGGGATGGGAGGCTCACAGAAGGCAGAAGAACTGTTTCCCAGGAACGGCGCACACGGCGACGCAGCCAGGCAGAGACCAAACTTGCACGACAGACCATAGAGATAAGGAAGGAGTAGAATCAGCGCTGCAAAACTTTTTAGAGAGGGTATTGTTTATTATTCCATGGTGCACACAGGTGAGCTCTGCGCTGAGCGTCAGTGTTCGTGGTAGTGGCATCACCACAGGAATGGGGCCCTCAGGAGCACCTCGAGGCAGAGCAGGAGGGGCAAGTCCCGTGTTGGGTTTGGAGATGTCGGTCCAAGAGAAGCTGGAAGGGCAGGGTGGGCTTTTTTCTGGCAGCAGTGTCAAGACGCGTTATTTAGAGAAGGACAAAGGGCTATATTGTCCTCGCCAAAGAGGAGCAGATGGGCAACAACAACACCCAACAGGCCTTAGGAGATCTGCACCAAGAAGGAGGCCATCTGTGCTCTACTGGCCAAAAACACAAGTCCAAGCTCTTTAGAGCTGAACTGATATGTTGTGAGGATCGTAGGAAAAAAGGAGAGGAAGACCCAAGGCACAGGGTCCATTGAAAATTCCTGTCTGAAGAAATGCTGCTCACGTCTGTCACAGCCCTACCCAACCCTTGGGGATGGAAATGAAGGGGTAGGAAAATAAAGTAAGGGGAGCACAGACCCATCTCTCTGGGGAGAGTTATCACTAGGGACTGATCAGAACAGCCAGACAAAAAGCTAATGGCAGGGTTTGTAGGATTAATTAACACTCGTGTTATCAAAGCATCAGAGATTCCAGGCAGGATAGCTCTCACGATGACGCGTTCTCAAAAGGACAGAAGTTTGCCGGCTAAGAAGAAATACATCTGGTGGAAAGAGAGATGTGACCAAGCACATAGACACAAGTGAGAGACACCCTGAGATTGCGATCTCCAGAGCTCCGACGATACAACACAGGTCGGGCAAACCCAGCCCCTTGATACCATGACAGAGAATTCATCTCCTGCACAAACTGACATATTGGAAGATCTGCCTGAGGTTGCAGAGAGCCTGAAGCAACACCACTAATTACGGCATCCACTGCATCGGTTTTATATGTCCCATGAGATAGTTCTGCTGTGGAATTCACGGGAGCCTGATTCCCAACAGATCTGCTCCTGTGCATTGGTGCTTGAAGGACCTGCCCACAATGGCCTCTTGCTCAACAGCTCTTCTCACGGGGGTTTGAGGAAGGGTCGGCTCCTTTTGCGACTGTGGCTCCAGGAAGACTCAGACCTATCCTTCAAGAGCATGCGTGCACCACGTTGGCCCAAAGCCTGGGAGATACGTTGCTGAACCTAACACAAGGCGCTTCCATTTCTGTGGCACACGTGGTAAAGGAGGTCTGCAAAGTTATAGCCCATCGGATGACTAGAAGGAATTTCTAGACCACCTACACAGATGAAAGTCAAAAACTCCTGAAAATAATCGCTAATTTAACAACAAGTATTTTCATCTATGAATCAGCCACATGTGTGTTTGTGTTGGGAAAATGGGTAAAGAGCAGCTGATTTCTTAGTAGAGGATAAAATTAATCTTGTGGTAGAATTTGGCCCGTTCAGTTTACTCCTTTACAAATTAATTGTTTCTAAGAGGACTGTTTAAGCTCTACTTGGACAAAAATTGAGAACTGTCTGTCAGGGAACCTGGAAATACCAATATACAGGAAAAATACGCTGTCACATCTAATTTAGGTATTGAATAATCTATGGGAGTTTACATCTCCTGTCTTCCCACTGAACTGTATTTAATGTAATGAACTGCATGACAGAGGGTATCTGATGGAGCTGTGAAATTAACTGTGTACACTGTGATGTATCAGCAAAACACTCATAACATGGATATGGAGATTTAAGATGAAATGAATATGCAGAATTTTAAAGACGTGACTATGAAGGTACTTCCCATCCTGAGCACTCAGGATTTTCTAAAACACAATCTTCAAAGAAAAACCAGTGAATTTCACCAACATAATATACTAATCCCAATTTAGTCTTGATTTAACTTTGCTGGTTGTAAAAAAAAAAAAAAAAAAAAAAAAAGAAGGATTTATATTAAGTTGAAATTTAGCCTACTATTCCTTTGGGCTGTTTCCTATTCACACCAATTATTGTACTTTGAACAAAGGTTGAAAGCCTGGAAACAGGCAGAGGTGGCATATTCCTAGGAAATAAAAATCTTATTTTAGTTTAATAGCTTCCTAGCAATAGAAGAATGAGAGAAGAAAAACAGAATAAAATTTAGACTGAAGAAACTGTATATTAAAGAAGAACAAACAGGGTTGTCTTCCACGGGACCTCCAGCTCTTTAAGGGTCCGATCCAGCCCTGTGACAGTGGCAAGAAAAGCTGTGATGAACTTCAAGGGGAATAAGAATAGAGTCTAGAATTGAACAATACCCCCAAAATTGCTCTTAAAAAATCCTGTGAAGGTGTGTCGCCTTCCAAACAGAAACCTCCACAACGCCAAACCCATCAAAGGGGAGCTGAGAGCTCCCGAGGGTATCGTCCTGGTGTGAGCGACACAGGACTCATTTCTTTCCCAATGCTTGGGAAAGCTGTATTTGGGTAAGACTCTGGTGTCTGAATTAGTGAAGATATTGACTGTACAGCCAGCCATGGTGGGGGTGGTTCAAGGTGTCAGTGTTTTCGAGCTGGCCAGGTGCAGGGATGAGGAGGAGCGAGACTCGGGCACTTGGCCCAAGCTGCCAACAGGGTTATTTCATACCATGAACAGCACATTCCATAGAAATTAGGAAGTCTGCTGCGAGAGGGTTCTCCCCCTTGCTCGGTTTCTCCCCCTTGCTCGGTTTCTCCCCCTTGCTCACGCTCTCCCCTTGATGGCTCCCCCTTGAAGATGGCGATCCTGAGGACTTCTTGCCCTGGTGCTGGATCCCTGACCCCTTCCCTTCCTCCTAAAGCCGTAGCGCTCCCAGTGTCCGACATTCACTGCCCACTGGTGGGAGCGCACGGCTTCCTACTGATAGAGTTTGGTTGAGTATAATCCTTGTACAGTATATTCGGATATCGGGATCAATATGGGTTCCTTTGTGTCAGTACTGTTAATTATCCAGTTCTATCCTATTAAATCTGTTTATCTTTCAAACCCTGAGTTTTCTTGTTTTTTTCCCGATTCCCCTTCCTGGGTGGGGAGGGGTCATCGGGTGAGAGAATAATTGTCTCAGTGACAATAAATTGTTATGGGTTTTCTCAAACCATAACAGGTATGGTCCTCTCGACGGGGACAGCCATGGGAGCAACGCACGCGTGGTGACTGCTGTCGGGTGCAAAAAGTGAATGGCAAAGGCATCGGAGATCTCCAGGAGGGAAACTCAAGTCAGGGTCAGCCACACATTGCGGAACTGGAGCAAGAAGGTGGCGGTGCTGGGAGCCTGGTGGTAAAGCACCAACAGCCAGCGGCGACCACGGCCCACCCTGTGCCTAGAAAGAAGTGTTGTTTTACACTCTGCCCTCCCAGATGCTTGCGAAGCACGGTGCAAAATATCTTTAATCGAGAAGAAAACAAAGTGACAGCTTAATTACGATGTGGAATCGATTTTAATGGCTCTTTAAGGATACATCCTGCGTGCACAATGTAGGTATTCTGTAAGTTGTTGTGGCATAATAACACGATTAGCAGAAGACGCGGCTTTTTCTGGGCTTTTATTTAGTCTTCTGCTCTGCGATCCTCAGCTAGTATAACTAGGAAGATCTTTATTTACTCAGAAAGGAAAATAAACGGAAAGCAAAAGCATTTTCCAGGCAAATGCATAATCCGCGCCCCACCCCCCCTCTGCAGACACCTCAGCATCTCTCTCAAAGAGGACAAAACTTCAAAGTGTCTCTGCAATCAAAGAGAAGGGCTTGAATTTCAGGGCTTAGGGCAGGCAGGGTGGTGGGGGGTGGGAAAGCAATGAATTAAGCAGGCAACGGGAGCGACGGGCCCTTGGCCAAGCATCCTGCCGCCTGGCACTGACCCCGCGGAGTCACACAGGGAGGAAAACGCTCAGTCCTTCTCGAGGAAACCCAGACATTTATCTCCACCTTCCCACAGCCCAGATCCCCAGCAAAAGCTCAGCCCTGCCTTCTCAAATGGGGCTCCACCATCCAGTACCTAAAGGGGCTACAGGAGAGCAGGGGAAGGACTTTTTCCTAGGGCATGTAGTGACAGGACGAGGGGGAATGGCTTTAAACTGGAAGAGGGCAGGTTTGGATTAAACATTAGGAGGAAATTTTTTACTTTGAGGTTGGTGAGGCACTGGAACAGGTTGCCCAGAGAGGTTGTTGAGGCCCCATCCCTGGAGGTGTTCAAGGCCAGGCTGGATGTGGCCTTGGGCAACCTGGTCTAGTGGGAGGTGTCCCTGTCTATGGCAGGGGGGTTGGAACTCCATGATCTGCAAGATCCCTTCCAACCTAAACCATTCTAGGATTCTATGATCTTGTTTCAGATTCATGAGCCCAACTTACGCTGGGCTTATTCCCTTGATCTCACTTCAGAGCAAGGCAAAAAGGCATCCGCAACTCTGCTAGAGCAACCCCTCTCCTGGGGATGGTGACAAAATTTCAGCCAAGCAACTTCCAGCAGCTCTGACCAGAAGTACAAAGAGGAAAATGATTATGTGTTTAGGCAGTGTTCAAACTATGAAAGTCTAAAAAGAAAAGAAAAGAAAAGAAAAGAAAAGAAAAGAAAAGAAAAGAAAAGAAAAGAAAAGAAAAGAAAAGAAAAGAAAAGAAAAGAAAAGAAAAGAAAAGAAAAGAAAAGAAAAGAAAAGAAAAGAAAAGAAAAGAAAAGAAAAGAAAAGAGAAAATGGAAGAACACAAACAACATCTAACACTAAAAAGCAGCAATGGCAACTATTGTTAATTAGTCTGTCCTGGCCCCAGGTGGCGTTTAAAATAATAGACTTAAAAATAATAGACCTGGGTCCTTCCTGTTAACATGTACCCAGGTTTTAACCCTGGTTTTTCCCAGTTTGCAGAAATTGTAGAAATCTGCAGAAAATGCAGAACTAAGGTGCTGTCCTGGAGGCCAGTGACAGGCAGGGAGCGTGTGGGTTCCGGAGCACAGCATAGGTACGAAATGCAGACACCCATTCTGCAATGGATGGTGCTGCTTTATGGAGCTGCATAACCAGCATCAAAAACTCAACAAGGGAAAACAACAACAAACCCAACACCAACCAAACAACGACTAGAAAAACCCAGCGGCTCTGATTTTTCGTATTTTTTCCCAAGAGCTGAGCCCTTCAAATGACTTCTTCCCCTCTTTGTTAAAGTTTGGGTTCTGTCTGAAAAAGATCATGATTATTTCCTCTTCTGAACAAGGAAAAAAAGAATTCTGTTGCTTCATCATGGCAAATCCGGCATTTCCTAATATCTGGGAATTTTTTCCATGCCCATTAGGGCATCTAATTCTGTTTGCTGCAACGATTTGGAGGACGACGAAGAACGTTTTCTGTCTGGGGTAGATTTGCCTGACTTCAGCTGTCTCACAACCAAAGGTCACAACCAGGCGCCTGTTCCCTGCAGAGTGAGCGGGGAAGTGGAGAGGAATCCTTCCCATCGGAGAGACGTGTCTGAGACAGATGGGCTGATTCACCCTCCGGCAACTCCCGCTTCTGGGAGTTTTGAACAGGTGCCCAACTCTTAGCCCATTAAATTAGGTAAAATTAATTCCTTTTTCAAGCTTAAAAAACCCCAAAACCCCCAAAAAATAAACAAAAAAACAAAAAAACCCAAACAAACTGTAGCATGAAAATCGCTAAACTGCAAGGAGGGACTGCAAGACCTGGGACTGCAGAAAAGCCCTCCCAGATTTTTAGCACTTTCTCCTTTGGAAAGACTTAACACCTATAGCCAGGGAGGCAAAGGGTGGAACTTCATGTTCCTCATTCCCAAAACCCAGCTGCTTTTGGGCCACCGCAGTCCCTGACAACACTGTGTGCAGACTTGCTCTCCTCCTGCTTGCTCTTCCATGTGGATTTGTAGGAGCACCAACAGCAGAGGAGAAAACCTTGAGACTGTTGGGTTTGTATCTCTTACCCTTCTGGGTACTGGCATTGAAAGGATCATCTACATGTCACTTATCTTACATCCACCCAAGGAAAAAACATATCAAAAATAGGCAAGCTTTTCCCACATACTAGGAAATCCAGCCTTGAAGCATATGCACTTCATGTATGCCTTGAAGATGCCCCATTAATTGAAGAGTGGCCCAGTCCCTAGCCCCACCGTGAGACATGCTCTGCAGAACCCCTGGCGGCGTTCTAGCCAAAAAAACAGCCAAAAGAGAGCAATTTGGGGCAGGGAACACCCAGCCACTTCCACACTCCATTAAAGCCTGAAGGGGATTTGCTCTACTGACATTTTTTTCTCATACAGACTGAAGGAACATCTTCTGAGAGACCTACCAACCCACTTAAGTGCCTTTGAAAACGCTCCTCCTCCTCCTCTATGTCCTACTGCTGCCACCAGGAGCCTTTCCTGGAGGTAGCTATGCCGAGACATCACCACACAGTGTCACACAAGCAACACCACACGTATTTTGCTCTCCCTTTGCTTTGCTTCCTTGCAGGTTTCACACCCACTTGAGCACTTGGGCTGCTAAATAGGAAGGAAGGAGTGAAATCCTGCCCAGACACAAACCCATCAAGGGAGGGGAAAAAAACAAACACCTACTATTCCTCAGCTGGAAAATTTTCTTTCTCTGCTGGATAGTTTTTCAAGTATCCAGGTTGGAGCTATGGAGTAATTCTGAGGTCTGGTGTGTATATCGCTTGCTCTTGGAGTCCCTGCTTCAGTCAAATGAAGGGAGGATGTGATGAACAGCACTGTCTGGAAAAGCAACATATTGCACCGGGCAGCAAAATCAAAGTCGGAGGTGGCTGAACACTGCTAAACCTCCGAGCACCTCGTCAGTGTTTGCATTATTTTATACTGCAAATGTGGTTTTTTTCCCCCAGTCACTGGACCGCATCCCTAAACAGGAATTCTCGGGTCACGGATTGGAAGGAACCTTGAAAACCAGCCACACTCCGTAATCTCATGTATCACCCTCATCAGGAAAGTGTGCGCGCACAGAGCAAATGCAAAGTCTCTCCTCCAAGGATCTTGCAGCCTAAAAAGCAGATTCACCAGCCGACTCTGGCCAAGCCGCGCTGTCCCAGAGACACAACGGAGCTATAAAACCAGCCAGGCTTGTAATTGCTTTGCATCACAAATATCCAGAGCAGCCAGACCACACCGGCGAATCCGGCTGTAATGCCACCGGAGCAAGAGCAACAGAAGCGTCGAGTACATGTGGGTTACAGTATCAGGAGACGATGGTTTTGCTGGGATGCCCTTTGTGCACCGCGGTGCCTTAAGGAATTCATTCTCCCCGATTCTTTCAATTTGATTTTCCTGCTCACCACCTGGAGAAGCGTGGTTTAAGGGGGCTCTGAATGAACACTGACATTCAGGAGAGGCCCTAAATTATATGGAGAAGCACAGTAAAAAGCCCTGATTCAGAAGGAAATAAAAAGAACAATGAAGAGGGTGTTAAAATCAGCCTGGCAGGCAGAAAAAGGAAGCATAGATACATCCTGCCTTTTTTTTTTTAATTTACAGATTAGGAATAAACTGCACCGTCTTTCCAACTGGCATGGAACCTGGGATCAGGAGCCTCAAAGAGCCCTCGCTGCCATCAAATTGTAAAATCCAGCATCACACGCGGGCTGAGGGCTATGTTTCCTCTTGGAACCTCAGTACAAAAATATTAACTTTTATTGGCTCCAATAAAATTGGCACAATAATGTCCATATTCCAGAAACACAGAGAACACGGTGTAAATGCTGCAAACCCTGAGGAGCACCAGAAAGCCAGGAAGATGCTCAGGTGAACCAAGGGATGCTACGATGGAGGAGAGACTCAGGATGGACCACGGCCTCCCGCATTCCCAGCTGCCCCAGTCGCCTCCACTTGCTAATTCCATCTTTCAACAAGAGTGCAATTGGCTCGCCCGGAGCTTCGTTTGGGAGTTTAATTAGGTTCCTTCTCGCCAGATGAGCAGAGAGGTGCCGAGGATGCTGCCCTGGCCCTGCACGTCCTGGGCCAGCGGAACCTCCCGCAGGACGTCACGCAGCGCCGCGGCTGGCCGATTTGTTTACTTAATTAGATGCAGAGTAATTCGGTGGCGGTGGAGGGGTTTCTATTCCAAGCAAGCAGACAGCAATTAAACGGCCTGACCCACACACCCTCAATTACAGCCGAGCTGCACAAGGGCCCTGTTTACCAGGCCAGTTAACCCGCAATTATGGATCCTTCCACTGAGGCCTCAAACCAGCAAACTTCTTCAAAAATATTTTATTTTCTAGTGAAAATAAAACCAGCACGTTCTGTTACTATCTCAGTTTGTTTATTAAAGGCCTGTTGCCAAGTTGAGGGCACCTTTCTCAATATTTTGACCAAGCCCGATTACATTACTTCTTCTTACTTAATTTGAATCTTCCCCAAGTATTTTACTGGCGTATTGCAGCGTGTTGGGCTGTAAGTCTGGCCAAACACAGATCACGTTGAGAAACCTCCCAGCACAACCCAGAGAACAGGGGAAAATGATGTGGGGATGCGAGAAACATTCCGGCATCATCAGGCTCTTCAGAGCCACACATCTTCCGAAGTTTTAGGCAGCTCAAGGTCAAGTGCTGCCCCTTCTACAACCACTCCTCTAAACCATAGGGCTCAGACCTGGGGTCTGGGCTGGGGTGAGGAGGCTAGAAATATTTTGGGCTCAAATATGCTTTTTTCCCCTCTGTTCAGCCAGAAATAGGGTGTGATGAGTATCAAGGCACAAAGCGTTTCTCAGCCATTCAGCTGTCAGCCACAAGGAATGCTGTGCCGGAGGGGCCTTTCCTTCAAAGTTTCATGTATGCCCCAAGATGGGTTTAAAAGTTGCGTTTTTGCGAAGTCAAGTGTGCAAACACCTGACCGCACTGTTTCTAGGCACACGCTGGTGTAGTGCCATCCATCGGCAGGATGGGAATGGGGTTTGTGGAATGTTTTAGACTGAGAGATACACAGTGACGTTGCAGACAAGACACACGCAGAGTCTGAGGGAGACCAGGAAAGTCACTGCAAGCACTTCTGGCTTTCTGACACTGTACAGGAATGCCCTTAAACATGCAAGAAGCGGTCAGCAGGCAGAAGGTTTCGCACCGGGCACTGCTTAGGAATGAATGAATGACACCAGCACGCAGTATTTAACACATATTTCTCCATACTGAGTTGAAATGTGACATGTTGACATTTCAGAGCTGTGAAATTGTCACAAAAAATTTCCGATAATCTTAAAACAAGGAATGCTATAGCATTAGCCAGCCAAACGTATTATTTCTGCTAAGGAAGGTAAGTGTCAAAATTAAGCCCATTTAGCCGTCAGCTGCAAAGTTTCCATTAAGCCTCAATATTTCCCCACGGTAGCAGGCAGAGAGCCAGAAGGATCAACAGATATTCGGGAGACACACGAACGTCTTGATGGCGAACAATGCGCCTGCAGAGGAGCAGACGTGGTGACTGAAAGTCGGTCGCACCACGGCACTCGGGCTGCAAGAGGAGGTTGAAGGTTGGGTGAAACAGGCAGGGGCCAGCCCAGAGAGTGGGAAGCGATGGCCAAAGGGTCCTCCCTGCTCCTTTCCCTGAAAGAACCTCTTTTTCCCCAAAAAATGCTTTCACGTGTTGTATTGAGCATTGCCTTCCTAGCAGCTCCTTGCTGGAGGAAAGCCCTTAGGTGACTGTCATGGAAAGAAACGTGCCTGGAGAGACCAAGCAGCCGCATGGGATTTAGCACAACGGAGCCTGCAGCCGGGCGAGCTTACAGAGTTCATTCTTCTCACTAAATGTTATCACTTTTTTATGTATATATGTATTTTTAAAATAAGAAATGGCTCTTTGCCGCAGAGCTAGGGTAGGGCGTCTCGCCTACCATCACCCATCCACGGAGCTACACCAGGTTCCCTCACCCTGGGTCTCTGCTCCTTTATCAGGGAAGACTACGTTTGCCCATAGCGTGCGATCCACTTTGAGATGACGAGGTGAAAAGCACAATTCCTGTGATTACTTCTATTAAAAGAGGGCGGTGGGACAAAACACTGTAATTATGCGACATTCCCGAGGGAAACTCTAAAACAATGCAGCTTTGAGTGATGCAGTGAGAGGGTTTGGTGCTATTAGCATAGAGCAGCATGGAAGAATTTTATCTCTCTCGTATCTGTGTGCGTAAGCGTGTCCGATCAGATGCGCATGGGTGTAGCTGAAGATACCCAAGAGTGAAAATCCAAAGGAGAAGAAGTTTGACTGACAGTCGGAGAGGACATTAAGAAGATTGATCGGGCAAAATCTACTGGTTTCTAAATAAATCTATTCTGCTAGTGTGCTGCTAGTGCCTTTTTTCTACACCCCCCACCACACACACACACACACACACACAAATGCATTCACAAATGCACTGCCACAAAACTAACTGTACAATGACTCAATGCCAAAGAAAAAAGAAAAGCGCCTTTTATTCACGGCATCTCGCATCAATGGCTACTTTATATTAAAATCAAGGCACATGCTTTCCAAACTTAAAAGCTGCAGTGGGGGGGAGAGAAAAAAAAAGTCTTCCTCCTCTGCCATTAACACTTTTATAACCCGTTGTCGTGGGTTGGGGCCGGGTTGGCCCAAGCAAGCTGAGCCACAGATGTTCCCTCTCCCCTGCTGAGCAGGAGAGAGAGAAGAGAGACTAGTTTAGTAAGAACTGAACTACTTTAATGAAATATAAAGAATAAAATAACAAAAATAAAATAATGAAATATATACAAAACTGTATCAAGCTCCCAGGATGACAATCACGTCACCAGCAGGCACTGGGGAAGTCCCAGACTGGACTCAGCAACAGAAGGGAGCTGGATCCAGGAACACACGGGTCGGGATCAAAGGCAGACGGACTGATGGAGTCCTCCTCGGACACCGGCCATTGAAGAAGGAAAGCCAGAGCCCCAGCAAGAGCAAAAGCTCAAGCAAGCCGGAGAAGAAGGCCGAGCCAGAAAGCCGAAGCCCAACAACGGAAAAATGGACAACGGAAAAATGGAATAATGGATGCTGACCCTTTGATCCCTCAGCTTTTATCCTGAACATGATGCAGACGGGATGGAATACACTGTTTGGTCAGTTTTGGGTCACCTGTCCTGTCCGCTCCTCCCCACAGGTGGGACCCCTCTGTGCTTTTCCGCTTCCCACCCTCCAATGGGGCAAATCCCAAAGTTGGCTGCCCTTGGTCGTTATGGCAATACAGATAAGCCAGGGCCTCTCTGCACCCCGTGCCTCGGCATCAGCTGTAACCATGGGTCTGATCGCTCTGAGAAAGTGCAGTTTTCTGCACAACATGCTGCTAATTTCAGCAGTTAGAAGAGGCCTAGTTAGAAAGCAGAGTTACTGGACAAAATTGGTCCTGTTTCACCTCAAACCAGGACACCAGTGCAGTGAGTTAGCCAGAGGTCTCTGCTGGACCCACTGGCGGCAGAGGGGCAGGAGAGCGCAACGTTCCAAGCTGACCTGCTTCCAAAAGGAGCACATTTCCATACCTCCTTAGCCCTGCAGCCCTGCTGCGTTACCAGCTGGAAGTCCTTTCCCCACACAGTCACCCCCAAATGGGAGGGAGGATATTCATGACACACCTTCAGCGAAAAGGGCTGGCACTAAGATTCATCCTTCCTGCGACCGCTAGAACGGAAATGGCGCGAGTGACCCCAAATTCTAGTGGTCACATTTTTTGGAGGAGAATCGGATGACTGGGCAGCTAAAGGGAGACAAAACTCCAGTCACTGACTTCACACGACAGTTTTAAGCCCTTGGAAACCTCATTTATTGAGCAAAGCAGCTGGAATGCCTCTAAGTAATTTACAGTTCATTTTAACCTGGGCATAACTGTATTATTTGCTGTTTTCTTTCACCATTTTCGCCATGCAAATAAACAGCCTGTCCCTTGTAAGATGGGAATATAGTCACACCCTGTGCTAGGTACACTGTAATGCTTCGAGCTCGTTCGGTGGCGGGAGCTCTCGTGCCTTTGCAGGATTCCCAGCGTGGCGCGGGGGATGCGCTGGCAGCTCGGGGGCAGCGGCGGAGGCATCCTCAGGCCGGCGAACTGGAAAGCCAGCATCCCGCCAGCCCGTGGTCACAATTCCTCAGCACCACCACTCACAAAAAGCAGGGGCTGCATGGCATTACAGCTTTTTTCCCTAGGTGACGGAGCCTAAAAATATAGCAGGAGGGGAAAACAAAACAGTGGGAACACATGGAAAAATAAAATAAGAGCTTTAAGCTGGAGAAAAAGGAGCAAGCCTTGTGCTACCGGAGCAGAGATCACAGGACTGGTGACAGAAATAGTGTGTGGCACGAGCCACAACTTGCTCTGACTGTAGTCTAAACCTTGCAGAAATGCCAGGTAAAATTTTAGATTGCAGCGTGTCATCTCCCCCCCAAAAAAAAGATGCTACACAGCACAAGTTCAGTAAATGACCGGCTGCTGCTGCAGAAATGGGGGCGTTTCGGCAGAGCTGCATTGCCCCGTCCCAAGGGCTTCCTCGCCGTGACACAGCTCATGCTGCAGCAGCACCCCGGCTCCTAACCTCAGCCTTCAGGCTACTTCTCTTATTTATCACCTTCCCATCCGTTGTGTGCGCCACTTTTTTCCTTAGTGCCTTTGCTCTTTCCATCCCGGCACATACAACGCATGTTCGTTTTTACCCACCCGGCTCACCCCCTTCCCTGGGCTCACCCTGCTTTAATGTCAAATTCCCCACACGAGGCATCAGCCCCACTTCGTCCCCCGCGTCTGCCACCACCCTAGAAGGGACCAAGAGGGATAATCCAGCCTTGCTTTGGTTTTGCCTGCGGGGCACTGAGCATTGCTGCGGATGCTGCCGCTGATGGCAGAGCACTTCTGGGAAGGCAGCGTTAATTAATTTGTGCTGGCGAGTAATTCCAGCCCTGCAGAACGGCTACAGCTCAGGTACCAACCCTAGGAGTGCAAAACTCCGTGGACAGGCTTAAAGTAGGGAGATTAGCTTTCAAATTCAGATTTATAGCTAAGCAGCCTATCTTAACACCCTTTCCCTCCCATGATTTGTTTGTTTACCTATTAACGTGTAAGCAGAAGCTTCCACCCCACTGTATGGGCAATTAGGAGAGCTGAGAATTCAACTTGAAGCCAATCCACAGGAGTAGAAAACAATTTCATTGCACGCTGCTCCGTACAGATATATTTTAAGGTGCTGAGAAAACCATTTTTAAAGCTCCTGCTCTCACCAAACAGCACATTTCCAGGCAGCCCCTGCAATATTTGTTATACTTGTCCTACCGAAGCCCAGTCATTAAAAACCCAGCAAACAGACACCAAATCTTCTTTGCTAAACCATGACAGCGAGGCAGCCTACAACAAAGCAACAAACACACAAAAATGCTGAAATTCTGAAGTGAAGCGTCCGAGAGACCGGACTCTTTTTGTAGGATGTGATTTGTGGTAATTATATTATAAAAAGAAAATCACATTGCGACACAGAATGAGATGAAGGACAAAAACTCTTAATAGCAGATTAGCATCTTCAGGATCTCTCCAGAAAGCCACTGGGCTTGGAAGTAATTTTTGTTGAATATTGGCCAGGCCAGAGGCAAGGGGGGGAAGCTGGGAGGAAGAAATAAATTCACATCTGAAGAGCAAGGGTCTTGCTGGGTAGGTTGACAGCTTCTAAGGTGCTGGAGAGAAAAAACAACTGTAATTAGAGAGCAGCGAGGAGGAGGCATAGCTCACACCCTTGTAACTCTGTCAGGGAGTAAAAGAGCACCACGTTGTTGTTGCTGTTATTACCAAAGATGCATATGGATCAGAAATGGTATTTATGTACAGAATGCTGAGCCATTCCTTATCCCAAAAGATTAAAATCATGATGTTTATCGCACCAAAATCCTTATTGCCAGACGGCGACATCCCCACAGCCCGTTGGCAAGAGGTGGGAAATCACTGGAAATATTTCTCCGGGTCCCAAAATTAAAGGCGATTGCATCAAAAAGCAACCACCTATTTAATTAGCACTAAGAGCAGGCATGGCAGGGTGGGCAGAAAGGAGGCAGAATTCCCCCATATCCTTGGGGAAATTCACAGGGATTAGAGGTGAAGTGCAGGATGTTATCATCCACGGTCAGACGCGTGAATTCATCATTTGGGACGCGCAGTGGTCACGGATCTCAGAAGTTTGCAAAAAGTGACGTGGAGTTAAAAGTCACTGTTATGCAAATACAACTCCAAAAGAAGCGCTCACAACCGAGCCTAACAGCCCCCAGCAGGCGCAGTTACACATCAAGGTTTTAATGGAGAGGAGGAAAACTTGGAGATGCTCCACCTGCCCCATAGCAAATGCCGGTACGGGGGACTTCTGGGGGGAGTAAGCATGGCATTTGGGAGGGGAAGATGCAACACACGCAGATGAGATGAGACTCTCTAGTGGATGAGACTCCACTTTGCTTTATTAGCAGTCACAAATAAGAATCTGAGTTCTTCTGTCTTGTGCCAAGAGCCTGCTTCATCCTTCCAAAAAAGCTTTATTACATGGCCAAGAATCCAAAGACCTTCACCTTCAAAATATAATTTACTTGAAAGCACCTTTTTGCAATAAACGCCCAGTAATTTTTTCCAGCTCTCCCCAAGGTGCAAGGTGTGCGTCTCGATAAAATATGAGGGAAGGAGAGGAAGAGCATCGTGTGCGATTTCCCAGCAGCCAGCCTGTAGCGCTCATCAGACAGCGATACCCACGCACTGGCTCATCGCACGCGCGCGCCGAAGGCACGGCGCAGGCTGGAGCGTAGCAACAGCATGCATGCTTCACCATAGCACCACGGCACGTCACCTGCTCATGTTCACCGTCAGGGTGCCAAGGGCTGGATTCCCAACCGGACACCTGGAACAGGTAGGGTGAGTCTGGTTTCAGGAGGAGGCTGCCCGCTTTACTTCTGTGTTTGCATTTTGTTTTTTCTTTAGGGGCAGGAAATACCCCTTTTGGATTACTGCATTGGAAATAATTTTTAACCCTGGTTTTTTCCTCCCAGTGTAGCTGGAGAAGAGGTGCACCCTGTGCAACAACCTGATTGATGCAGAGCTGGAACCGAACCATCGCTTTGGGTTGAACGTTGGCTGAAACACTGTGGACAGAAGGAGCAAGGAAACAGGGAACATCCCCATCAGCTCGTACTGACATTAGCATGACTCGGTGAGACACGCCATTCGCTCTGCATGGAAACACCCTTTTCATCAAGTCATCAAGTCATCGAATCACTTGGGTTGGAAGAGACCTTCAAGATCATCAAGTCCAACCATAAACCTACACTGCCAAAACCACCCCTAACCCATGTCCCTCAGCACCACGTCTGCCCGACCTCCAGGGACGACGATTCCACCACCTCCCTGGGCAGCCTGTTCCAATGCTTGAGAACCCTTTCCGTAAAGAAGTTTTTCCTCATATCCAACCTAAACCTCCCAATTTTATCCTGTAACAAAGAAGGATTGTGCGCTGCGAGTTGTATATAGAAGTTCAAGCACGGCAGCTGACAGACGAAGTGTTGTCCATCAGCAGCCGACCTTATCATATTCACTTTGCACCCGGCTCACCAAGTTCTTCCCCCTACGGGGCAGCATGACAACAAGCTGGGAAACGAACGCATGAGAAAGCTTTGCTCTGAAGCTGCCGCTTCACCATAGCGCAACACAGAAGGCTGCAACCCCCGGCCAGACACAAGGCACGACATGTGCCAGCGGTGGAGAAGGGTGAAGAGATGCTAAATTACACTCTGTTCTTTCCGCCATCCTTGTCCCGTACTCCACTAGCTCTCAAAGAGCCTCTGAAGGGAAAGGTTTCTTCTACGCGCTCGGTGGCGTCTCCTCCCAGAGGATGGGGGATATGCAATCTGGTGTTTTCTAAAGCACAAAGTTTCCTCTTCAGTTTTCAACTGGAATTTCAGCAGAACATTAAAAAAATAAAATAAAAAAAACAAAAAAAAAATTCAGTCTAATTAGTGAGATGGCACCCAAATGATCCTCACAACTCATTCACATCCACCAGGATCACCTGTCAGGTCACAACCACGATGGTCACAGCTACTCGAGGCATCTTCCAGCACAGGTTGCCCAATTCCCACTACTCCCTTCCTTCTGCTATTCACTCACTACCTAGGTTTATATCTCAAATCGACTTCTTTCCCTTTTTAAAACAAATTTCATAACAGGGTGTATTTTGTTTGGAAGTAGAAGCGAAGATTTACTTCATCGTCTGACCCCCATGCTCTGGCCTTGGGCCTGGGGGGTCTCCAGGGCAGAGACTGGAAAACATCCAGGAGGGGGTTTAAGGTCTGAAAAAAAGAATAAATCAAAATCAGGGCCCTCACTACCACCCTGTCTCTGTCTGTGACTCCCCAGGCAGGTACATCTTTCAGCTGACAGATGGCCTATTCGGAAAGCGTTGGAAGATCTCTGCTGAACTTTTAACGAAGATATTTCCAGCATTAGAATTAACTAATTAACACTCTGGGTTCTTTCCACCTGCCTCACCTGGTGCTATGGTACCACATCCCCCTCTGGTACACGTGCAGCGAACAGACCCGGAAATAAATCAGTTGAAGCATATGCACTTGGAAAACAGCTTCAAAGTAATTATCACAAACCCAGAGAAATTAGAAATGAAGAAGGAAAAAATCTACTAAACCTGGTTTTGTCCTTGGCACAGGTTAAAGTCTGACTAGCAGGACTCAAACCAACCGCAGAGAAGACGCTCCCGTCCAACCTTCGCGGGCAATTTTAAGGAAGAGTAAGGGGAGAGATGCCGCGGGGAAGGGTGGCAGCGTCACCGCACGGGTGATGCAGCTGGAGGTTTCTGCTGGGTCAGAGCTGCTTCGCCACGTGTCACCAACACGCCACCAACGCGCTGCCAGGCGCTGCTCCCGCCAGGGCTGGGCATCCCGTCACGGCTGCGCATCCCGTGGCCGCGTCCCAGGCAGGCACGGACAGGAAAGCTCAGGGACTTGCTTGTGGAGGAGAAGCTACTGCACGTCCCCCCGCTCCCCGCCAGCTCCCCTGTGCGCACCCTGAGCCGCCAGACCCTCCCGCCACCCCCCATTCCTCCATCTGCCGCACCTCCCACGGCGCCAGGAATTTTCACAGCTCAGGAGCAAAACGTGGCCCTGCTGGAAAATGGAAACAATCAGCAAAAGGGCATCCAGAAGAACCCTTTTTTTTTTTTTCCTTCCTTCCTTCCCGCCCAAGACAGGCGCAATAGCTCATTTTTTGGTGTGCACTTCTCCGAGCTTGAAAGCTCAGGGTGGCGTTGCTGGAGGAGAACACTTAGCACCTCTCCTTCTATGGGATGGCCATAAACATTGCTCCAGCTTGCAATCAAAGGGCTCACAACCTCCACCAGCGCTCAGGCAGGCGAGTGTCCAGACCACAGCGCATCCCACTGCCAGCGACGCTGTGGGATGCAACTCGCCCCATCTCCTCCCCAGCCAGGGATGGAGAACTTGCTCGGAGCGGCACAAGGAGAACTTGTACAAAGAGGTGTGAAATGATCAGACAGTGTCAAAGCAGCCTTTGCTGTGAATATCACAGGCGTTTCTAAAGCTCTCCGGTATTCCTTTGGGTTGAAGCTTTCTGGCTGCTCGTTTTTAACAGGAGCTGCCGCACAATGCCTTAATTGTGCAGATCTGCCTGGAAACCCAAACATCCGTGTTACAGGCGACTTTAAAGATGACAGTCTTCGCTGATCCCTTTCTGGATATGCCAGGGGAGCGTCTCCGCAGGAGCCACTGGCTGCTGGGGGAGCAGGGAGCAAGGTTGGTCCCCGAGGCGATGCCCCGCGCTGGCGTGTCCACCAGCAGCTTGGCTTGTGTCACCTTGGAGACTATTTAGATTACTGCAAGATGAAAAGCTGAAATGATCTTTCATATCGCCCCTCTGAATCCACCCAGCTCCTTCGAGGGTTCCACTATCCATAAAATAAGTGGGAAGCAGCACGTCGGAGTTCCCGTGACCCTGGTCCTCCAAGCCATTTAACAGCCAGACTCAAACTCCTGGTGGCAGGAAAGCAACTGCCATTACGCATTTTTAAACACCTTAATACGGAAATGCAGGAAAAAAAAAAATAATTGAGCTATAAAACATTAAGGCTCTCACTTTAACAGTCTTTCTTATTGCCTTTTCTTCAGCTGTGAAGAGTTTTATAGGAAAACCTCTGATGCTCTTCCACTACCAGTAATCTCGTCTTAGGGAAGGGATGGGAGCTGATTTCACTGCAACTGCTGCTGAAATCCCTTCCCCCCCACACCTCCTTTTTTTTTCACCCTCAAAAATGGGGAGGATGAAGGAGGAGTGGCACACAAAGCGTAGCTTCTGTCCCTTCTCCCATCTCTACATGAGAAAACGAGGGCTCAACTCAACAGCCGGGCTCAGCGCAGCACCGGAGCTCAACCGAGCGGTGGACACGGGAGGAACATCAACTGTATCGGACTTCTAAGGGAGGTTAAATATAAGGACTGCAAAAGGCAGGAGAAAAAAAAAGAATATAATAAGCCATCCTGCATAAATGTAGATTGCATATGGCATAACACCGACTCAGCGAGGGAAAGCAGTTCTGAATCTTTTAATATCCTCAGAGCCAGCAAGGCCAGGAATATTTCACGCTCCGGGGCACAGCTGCAGCAGGATGTGGGATGGCAGATGGGGGTAATGCACCAAGCTTTAATTGTGGGGGTATAACGGGTGGGTTTGGGAATGTGAGAGGCAATTGCAAACCCCCACTTAACGTAGCTACACTGAATTCTCACTCTCTACAACTCCCTGAAAGGAGGTTATAGCCAGGTGGGGTCAATCTCTTCTCCCAAGGAACAAGCGACAGGACAAGAGGAAATGGCCTCAAGTTGTGCCAGGGGAGGTTTAGATTGGATATTAGGAAAAACTTCTTTACCAAAAGGGTTCTCAAGCATTGGAAGAGGCTGCCCAGGGAGGTGGTGGAATCGCCGTCCCTGGAGGTATTTAAAAGCCGGGCAGACGTGGTGCTGAGGGACATGGGTTAGGGATGGTTTTGACAGTGTAGGTTTATGGTTGGTCTTGATGATCTTGAAGGTCTCTTCCAACCCAAGTGATTCTATGACTCTCTGATTCTATGATTCTAATGTTAAGCAGGCATGCCCAGGCTGCAAATAGAAATTTATTGTTTTGAAAAAGAAGATACTATCCCAAGACCAACTCATGCCCTGAGCTAGAAAGAAGGGATTTCTATATATACGTGTGTGTACCTATATAAATAGATATATACACACACACATAGCCGAAGATAACCATCTCCTCTATTTTTTCTGCCCATCTGCACTTCACCTAAACTTTATCTTCCAGTTTTTCTATGGCAAGCAAGCAGGGGGTGACCATCCCCTCCCTTCTGGGGAAACAGTTCCTTCTTTTACGTCAGCTGAGAAGAGGAGGACAGCTTTATTTCACCTCCTCATTCCTACCTACATCAGCCCGGATCATCTTGAAGCAACACTTTTTCTTCCCTGCATCCATATGCTTTAAATAACTGTAGACAGACACAAGAGCCCCTACCAGATATTTTCAAAGGCTAATAAAATTTTGCTTGCTTAACTGTTATTGGTTTTATTTATTTTAATTGTTTTACTCGTATTCCAAACTGAGATCTGATTTGTTGCCTGTTGCATCTCGGTCTTTTGGGTGTTACTGCCTTTCAAGTGCTTCTTTCCTTTGCAATGAGTATGGTTGGATTCTTTTTTCTTCCAGCTACATTATCTTATATTTTTCCAATTTGAGACACGCCTTGCTGTTTGTTACCCATATTGCCAGGTTTCTGTGTTTCATTATATTATTTTTCTGCTGTTACTGTTTGTAATGCTTCCTAGCTCTGTCTCATTTGGAACTCAGATTAATGTGCCATTTATCCTTTCTTTCAGACTATTAACTGTGCTCTTAAATACTTTACTAATTAAGGTACTCAGCATTAAATTTGAACACGAAGTGCAATATGAAGTTCTTTATATGACAAAATTCAAATCCTGCCCTATCGCACACACCAGCGCTCCGTACTGAGGGTTTAACAGCTCTTCCCCTTCCTGCACAGCAATTTTCGAACGTAGCAGATAAAAATAAACAAATATGAAGATGAAATGAGGATGGCAGAATTGTAGCTGTGTCTAATTTTCTTCTTTAATAAATCTTTAATAAAACCCAGCATACCTAGTAGCGTCCAGGTTAAGCTACTTTCACGTTGCTGGATCAGTAGCTTAAGGAATACAGGAATAAGGAATACTTAAGGAAAAAACAGTGTTTAAGAGGTTAAAGATTTCTTCTTAATTTTATCAGATCCCGTTCAATGGCAGCCTGTATCCCCAGTCCAGCTCAATCTCTCTAAATTGAACTGGGAATTGGGAATATGGTGGGAGATGGCCGTAGAGAAGCTGGTTTATGATCCTCGTCCTGCACTTCAGCACGCGCAGACATCCCTCGCTATCGCAAGCCAACTCGCTTCTGAGCCTGCGACTCCAATTACACCATTCCAGGGAATTCTGAATAACTGAAAACTTGCTGGAGCTGTAGGAGTGTTTTCTATGGTTCGGGTCAAACAACATTTCCAAGACGAAGTATTGCTTCTTACTCCAGATCGGTACTGGCTCAAACATACGGTACAATTTGTGAAAAGCAGCTGAAAAGCTGGATATGTGCTCACTGAAATCCATAGGTAGGGAGAGTAAGAGGAGAGACATAAGTGCAAATTAAGACCTGAATAATGCAAAGTTAATTTGTATAATTTTTAAGCAGAGGATGAAGAGGCAGACAATGACAATTAAAATACTAGCAATCAAAAGAACATTTTCCAAGTTGTTTATCCAACATAGGACAAACCTTGTAAAGTCACTTGGCACAACAGGGAGCCGAAGAACTCAAAAATCCCTGAAGGATTATTCCTGTGTCTGGATTTACAGAAAAACTGCCCCAAAGTAAACAAAACTGATAACACTACCAGGGGTCAGCCCAGCGGTCGGTGCCGACCTGTTTCCACCGCTCCCTGCTACGGGGAGATCCGTGTGATGCTGGACCGAGCCACAGCATGGGACATCAGGCCCAACGCAATGGCACCTCTGATTTGGGCCAAGCTCAGCTCCCTCCTGGCGGCTCGGTGGGTTGTTTAATCCCTGGGGTCTTGTGGAAGGTGCCAATAACTCCTCGCGTGGCACAGAGGAGCCAGGCTGTGGGGGAGCCTCCTCCACCACCATCCCCCCCTCCGCAGCCCCACAATTGCGTCTCCACCTCCGCAGCCCCACCATCGTGTCTCCCCCTCCCCAGCCCCACCATCGTGTCTCCACCTCCCCAGCCCCACCATCGTGTCTCCACCTTCCACTCAGCATCCAGGAAGCATCTTCCCTCCAAGGCTGCCTTTATCCCACTCACAAAGCAGCACCGTTAATTTTATTCAGCTTTCAAAGGAATACGAAGTCTCCGCCTGAAATCCTCCTCGGCTTGTGTCAGGGGAACAACAGTCTTGTTTTATTCTGTTTTTCTAGCTGAACTGATGCACCCGCAGAATTAACCTAAATAACCCAGACTGACAGGCCAGAAGCGCAAGGCACAAGGCAACCGTGTCGCCTTGCCGGTGCAGTATCTACAGTATCTACATTGAGGTAATAAATTCCAAATTCCTTGCAAAATGCCCCTGTAGCAGGACACGCATTCCTCTCCTTAAATTTAGGAGCAGAGTCCCCATGGGGAGAATAACTTCTCCGAGCTGAGGCAGCGGCCACCAGTGGAAGGAGCAAAGCAAACCCAGGAAAAGTGCTTTTTCCAGCCTGCGCGTCTCCATCCAGAACAGCTTCTTGAGTGGCCGCTTGTTCAAGCATTGGTTGTCCCAATCCCGCATCCCCGGGCTCGACACGGCGAACCCCGCTCCACTCTGCCTTCCTCCCAAGGAATTCCGGAGGAATTCACAAGAAACAGAGCCAACCATGCAGCCCGCAGGGAAGAAAATAATAATGGGCAGCTAATTTATAAATAACCCCATTTCTAATCATTCCCTAATAATTACCAACTGCACCAAAACATGTTAATCTTCTAGCGCGCAGCAATTAAAGGTCTCCAAAGAAAACAGCTCGGCAATAGGTTGGGAAAGCTGTTAAAAAGGCAGCATTTAATTCTGCTCTTGTTCGGCGGCTCCGGCTGGGATTGAAGGGAGCGGGGAAGAGTGGGGAAATGGCAGCGGCGCTGGAGGGACGGCACGGGGGACACACAGCACGGAAGGGTCCGGAACAGACCTCGGCTGGGACAAGGCTGGGAGGGCAGCACGGCACTGGCATCCATCTGACAGCCAAAGGGCAAAGAAAAAGAGAGGAAAAAGAGAGGGAAAAGAGGAAAAAGAGAGGGAAAAGAGGAAAAAGAACTGTCACCTCCTCCGTGGTGACAGGTAAAGAGCTGTCACCACCTCCTGGCAGGCAACAACTAGGGGAGCACTCTGCGACGGGGGATCATTTATTATTCTCATACAGGTTTATCTGTTGACATTGACTGGCTTTTCTTGTTTTTTATCATGGGGATTTATAAAGCTTCGTGAAAAACCTCCTATGAATTCCAAATAATCTATACAGACTGTCAAGCAGCCTGAGATAAATTATTCATGAAAGGATTGATTTCGCAGGTACGAGATATATATATTTATATATATAACTTAACAATGTCACATATACATCTTGCAAAGGTTACTGTATAAATATAGCGTGGTGTTCACAACAGGAGACACTTCAGAAAAATGAAATAAAGCAATTCTGTTATAAAGGAAGAAGAAACCCCCAGCAACCTTGCCACACAAATCACGTTTATAGCCTCTAGAAATTTAGCAACAGCGTGCTCTGACACTTCCACTTGATCCACGTGCATCCTGCGGGCTTCGATCTACCCCTTTGGTTATTCTCACCTCCTTCTATGCTCCCTGCAACCAGTCTGATTTTATCATGATTCCTTTCCTGTAGAAGTATGGAAAGAAAAACTGGTTTATTTTGGCAATGGTCTTTCTACTGGCGCATTAAAAATAAGATTTTTAAAAAGTGGTAATCACCCGGAAAAGTCACCAAAAAAAGAAAATCATAAAGAAGTTCTCCAAAGAAGGGCGTTTTACCCTTTAAAAAGCACTGTACAAAGTTATTTGAAGCAGCCCTGTTAAACAGTAAAGCCTCGTAAAAGACGGGACTTTATCAGGGTAAATGCAGCTCTTCAGCCCAAAGGGCGAAGACCGCAAGCACGCTGCGTAAGGCTTTCAGGAAGCAGCCGCCTCCAAGAAAAATGCTCAGAAGTGCAGACTTCTGCCATGTACACACTTCACGATTTCTACAAAAAAACGGTTTTACACCGAATTTTCATGCTAATAAAAATGGTGCCAGAATGAACAGCCTTGGAAAGTAAAATTCCCGTCTTAGGCAGTCTTAATCCCCTCTCCACAGCAAAGACTGGAAACTCGCTTCCAAGTCCAAGTGTGTTTTCACTCCAAAAAGTAACTGCAAAAACGCGCTGCAGAAGCTGTTAGTGTTTCTTTACTTTTGGATCAAACACATTTAATCCAAGTTTACAAGGATGAAGGGTTTCTCCTCAGAATCCAAAGGCTCCAGACCTCCCTCCAGGATGCGAGGGTGAAGCTGGGTTCTTCATCCCACCTGGCACATCCTCATGGCTCGTTTACAGCCACATCTGCAAGTCAGGTCATGCTCTCTCCACTACCAGGTCAACCAAAATGCCTAAAAATCATAAAAATCATAAAAACTTAACAGCCCGCTCTCTTGGTAACATAGATGGCAGCTCTGGCTCCTGCGATGAAGTATGTTGTGTTGCAGAGGCAAAGTATGAAACAACAATAAGCAGCTTCGCTAGTGAAGCCAATTTAAAAATCTTTGCACAGAAGAGGTAACATTTATTCCAAATGCACATTACCGATATAAATTCAAGCACAATTTGAACAGGAAAGCCCATTTATGCCACTTCTTTCAGCATAGTTTTTCATAAAACTCCTAAAGCTCGAAGCAGAAAAAATCACTTTACTTTCAGTGAAGGCAAGGCTCTGATTTGGCATTTTTTCCCCTCAAACTGAGTAGCATTTAATGCTTCACGTAGTCCTAAATGGGGTCTTAATCGGCTTTCCTGAGCCAGCGTCACTCAGGGTGGATGGCACCAAAGCCAGAGCCATTTAAATGCCATTGGACAGACCAGGGTCCATCAAACTGGTGACATTAGGAGAAATATCAACAGCAACAAGGGTTGGCAAAATCCAACACTCAGGACGCAGCTTCATCCTACAGAGTTGATGAAAGGTAACATGGGCTTAAAAAACTCCTGCTACCTCTGCCACAAAACTATCCCCACAACAAATCACAGAATCACAGAATGGTTTATGTTGGAAGGGACCTTAAAGATCATCCAGTCCCACCCCCTGCCCTGGGCAGGGACACCTCCCACTGGGCCAGGTTGCTCCAAGCCCCGTCCAACCTGGCCTTGAACCTCCAGGGATGGGGCAGCCACAGCTTCTCTGGGCAATCCCAGCCAGGGGCTCAGCACCCTCACAGGCAAGAATTTCATCCTAATTTCTAACCTAATCTCCACTCTTCCAGTTTAAAACCATTCCCTCTCATCCTACGGCTCCACTCCCTGATCCAGAGTCCCTCCCCAGCTTTCCTGGAGCCCCTTTCAGGACTGGCAGGGGGTCTAAGGTGTCCCTGGAGCCTTCTCTTCTCCAGGCTGAACCCTCCCAGCTCTCCCAGCCTGCCCCCCAGCAGAGGGGCTCCAGACCTTGAATCATCTTCGTGGCCTCCTCTGGACCCGCTCCACCAAATACTTGGAAAAGCATTCCCCTGGCTGATAGTTACCAGTGGGTCACGCTCTGACACAGATGGGTGAACTGATCCATAAAGAAACATCATCAACAACAAAAAAAATCTCTACTTGAGATCTCTCTCCAACTTGTGCCAGTTCTGCTGGGAAAGCCCCCAGTATCCATGCAGCAAATTGATCATGAGGTATTGAACCTGCACCTTGATGGATGGCACTTGTCCACCCTGAGTTCACTCTCCTGGCTCCAAGTTACTTAAAACTTCGGGTAATTTTGTTTTGGTGACCAGGACAACAATTCTCTTTTTATCTGTCCCCATTCTGTCAGTGCAAGTCACCTGTGCACTATCCAAGTACCAAACCTGGTGGACCCACACCATGACCATCCTGCTGACCCTTGCGTACGGATCCACTGGGAATTACTGCAGAACCATAGCCTGTAGTTTCTTTTCTTCAGGTTACACATTTCTTGCAACTAAAAAGAGCTCTTGGTTTTCATCCTTGATTCATGAATCTGCCCAAATCCTGTCTAGGTATCTCC
Organism: Pluvianellus socialis; assembly: GCA_013400795.1. NCBI lineage: Eukaryota > Metazoa > Chordata > Aves > Charadriiformes > Charadriidae > Pluvianellus > Pluvianellus socialis. The sequence continues at coordinate 57,617 of VZTS01018217.1, read as the reverse complement.
ATCTGGTTTTGGATCTGGTCTCCTACTTTGAAAACCTTCAACTTTCCTTGCAGGCAGTGGCTGCTGGTCCCGCAACATCTCAGCTTGGCTGAGGCTCCACCATGCACCCACCCTCTGCCCAGGGGCCACACCAGAAGTTCAGAGCTTTGCTGCTGTCAGCAGTGCCAGCAACAGGCCGGGGGCTCTGCGTCCATGTCGGCTTTGGTGGAAATTTGCAACGCACCCCAACTCCTGGAGTCACAGTCTGTTAATGTCCCCGTTAGATGCATACAGACAAGCAGGTTAAATTAGGCAGGGAAACAGGCTGCGGGAGACTTATCACTAAATACAATTACCTCTACTCGAAAAAACAAACCACTGCCAAGTCTGCAGTTGCTGGTACAGAAATCTGACTCGAATACAAAAATAAAGACCAGTAATGAACAGGATAATTAACATCTAACAGGACATTTCTCAGAGCCCTCATCAGCAACTGACTTTCACAGTGAGCAGAGCGTTCAGCCTCACCTCTCCGAATGGGCTGCCCTCCTCTTTTAAAAAGATAGTAGAGCTACCATAATTAAAGGATGCTCCAAAGAAAGTGAAAGACAAGGGAATGCCCAGCTCCGTGCAGGAGCCAAGACAAAGAGAGATGAGGGCCCACCTAAAAAAAATCAGGATACAGAAAGATATAGTAAGCATTTAAGTGAAGATCCAGCACAGCGCAACAAACCTCACCACTAAGAGCATGCTACGCTTTTGCCTTTTGTATTGAAACAATTTGCTTGTCAATATTTTGTTTTGGCTTCCGATTTCATTAAATGTTGCAATAATAAGCTGTGCTTCCAGTAAGTGCGGAAATTAATGAGTCAGACCCTGGACAAGAGCAGAAAAATCTGAGGCCAATTCCACTTCTGCGAAGGATGCGGATCACAACCTGGGACGGATCCAGCCAAGCACTGAGCACCTTCAGCCCACAGGCTGCGGTGGACCAGGAGGGCACCCACCACCCTGGGGTCTGGGCACCCCTGCAGAGCCAACAGGTATTAATTAAACACCAGCCCTGTCACACCCTGGCACAGCGGCAGCACCCGCTGCTGGGCGACGCAGAGGCGCCTGGTGAAAAGCATCCAGCCTTCAATTCAACATCCTCATCCTCCGGCTGGGGAATGAAAGTGGGCCTAGGACAGGGAGCTCTGGGCAAGATTAAACCCCGGCTCTGGGCTGGATGACACCCCAGATCTGGGCAGAATGACACCCCAACTCTGCGCAGGATGACACCCCAGATCTGGGCTGGATGACACCCCGGCTCTGGGCAGGAGGACACCCCAGATCTGGGATGGATGATCTGGGCTGGATGACACCCCAGCTCTGAGCAAGATGACACCCCAGCTCTGGGCTGGATGACACCCCAGATTTGCACAGGATGACACCCCAGATCTGGGCAGGATGACACCCCAGCTCTGCGCAGGATGACACCCCAGATCTGGGCAGGAGGACACCCCAGCTCTGCTAAGGATGACACCCCGGCTCTGGTGACTACAGCTGCTTTGGAGGTGATTGCCAGGCAGCATCCTCCCCAGGCAGCCAAACAGCCTCCAAGCACAGACAAAAGGTGACTGGGACAGAGCCCCGGTGCAGCGAAGGTACCTGGTGCTGGTGTCCGGCGTTGGGGTCCCGGTTCCGTGTTCCGGCCGTGCCCGCGGGCAGGATGTGCGGAGCACCCCGCTGGCACAAGCAGCTCCCCAGGCAAAATCTAAGGCCCCAAACCATGAGAGTTGCAGCTGGTTCAGCGCAAACCCACAAAGAGTTTCTTGCTCTCAGTCAGCTGAACATCCCCGCAGCCAAGAGCAAAATACAAATAAAGAAATTTATTGCCTGGGCCGAGTGCAAGTGCTCAGTGCTTAACCCCCAAAAACTACTGCTCAAAAGCAAGCGGGTTTCGTGCTGGAAAAGGCTAGCTCGAAACGGCTCACTAACAGAAGAATAAACCCCCCGTTTCCAAAGAAATAAGGAGTGCTGAACAGCAAATACAACAACAATTTCTCATTAATTAAAACCAGCGCGGCTTCTACAAAAAATTACAGACAGATGGATAAACCAAAACAATAAAGACAGGACGGTAGTACCAATTGTCAAACGCTCCAAGGGAAAAGAAGGAAAAGGGTGCAGGGCTTGTTTTTAAAGGAAGGGAGATTCGGCTGGAGCCAGAGCAGGGAGGGAAGCGGGAGGTCGCAGGTGAAGGCCACTGCAGGACCTGCCCACTGCCAACCTCGGGCACGGTGACAGCACTCGCAGGTACCAGGCGGTTTGGAAACCCTGTCGGTGGCAGCTAAAGAAAGAGACTTCGGCTATAAAAGGGTCCATTTCCATTCTGAACGCTAGGAATTAACACACTCACTTAACGGATCCATGCGAGGAATGAGGCACAGGTGGAAAAGCCTGCGGAGAAGCCCGAAGCAGGAAACAACCCTCCAACGACTCGGTGCAAACGCAACGCCGGTGACAGCAGCCCAGCGGCCTGCCGACACGCAGGGTGGGAAACGGAAAGGTTTCCCCATGTTCCCCAACTCTCCGATAGGGCGCATACAGCCCGAGACCCTGGGACACAAGGAATTCTGTTTTTTCTGAGGTGCTGCTCAACGCACACATCTCTGGAAATCACAGAGCGATGCTCACAGCCGGTCCCTGTTGGACGGGGACAACCCCTTTGCCACCAGCCGGCCACCAGCCCCCAGAAGGTGACAGTTGGGGCCACTCATGGGAGCTGGGGCTGCACTCCCCGGAGCAGGGGATGGGATGGCTTTCCCTGCAGTCTGGGCTGAAGTACAGCATCTGAGCTTTCCTCAGCCAGTTTTGCAGCCTGGCGATGGCTTGTTCTTTTGGATAAACTTCAGTAGGAAACAAATCTTTAAACAGCCTTTAAATCTCTCACCCTCCCCAGCAAGGACGGTTCCAGTTGGTGAATCATCCCAGCTGCTCAGCTGCATCCCGCGGCACCAGACAGCCCCAGCCGGTGGGGAACGGCCCCGGGATGGTGACCAGAAAGCCGAAAACGCTGGGTGAAAAGGACAGTGGGACTGCCCTGGGCCACCAGACACCTCGGGGGGGTCTCTTGCTGGAAGGGAATATGTGCAGATCCTACTTCGCGTGCGGGAGGACCAGGCTGCCCTGGGCCAGCTTTCCCTACGCAAGGGGATGAACAGAAGAGTGGGAAAACTGAGCATGAGTTTAGATCCACAGCCAGGATAAACTGGAAAATCAGGAGTAACTTTCTTCAACACAAAGTCTCCAGACAGTCAAAACGGTCAGTTGTGAACGCGGAACCCCCACAGACCTAATTCACCCTTTCCTGCCCTTCATTTTAACGTATTTGTGTAGCTGGGGGAAAAAAAACCTGAACCGTCCTGGGGCTGACATCTGGCAGAGCCTTTCCTTGTGCTGCCACCAGGAAAAGAGGAAAGAAATTTTTTTAAAAATGGTGAAAAAAATGAGGCAAACCAAAAAAAAAAAGTAACCCCATGGAAACGCAGGGAAGGATGGCAGCGTAACAGCTACGCAACCACGCGTAGATCTGCCACACATGTGCAGGTTCATGCCCTGCCCATGCCCAGGGGTGTTTTTGAAGGGCATCCTGCCTGTGTGTCTGGGTACATCCCGCCGTGCCGGCACGGGATGGCAAAGTGCCTGGCACCCACCGCTGCTGGCAGAGACCAGTGACCGCAGGATGGGGACCAGTTGTTCTGTAGAGCTGGAGGGTTTTTTTGCTGCTTTTCTCCAGGGCTTCACCTCGCCCGCACGCACCGAGGTGTGTCAGCAGACCCAGCAGTAAGACGAGGGATTCAGCTTCCAGCCCCACGAGCAAGGGACAAACGGCAACGCCTGTGGGACAGACTGCAGTCAAGTGGAGGAGATTCGCACCCCTTCTGGGCTGTCATCGTCTTTTTGACCGATCATCCTGATTTGAGCAACACAGGACTCATTTCTCTTCTAACGCTTGGGAAAACTGCACTTTTAGAAGACTCCAGTGTCTGAATTGGTGAAAATATTGACTTTAGAGCCAGTTGTGGTGTGCGGGTTTCAAGGTCTCCGTGTTTTCAAGCTCACCAAGTGTGGGGATGAGGAGCAGCGGAGACCCAGACACTTGACCCAAGCTGCCAAGAGGGTTATTTCATACCACAAATGGCACATTCCATAGAAATTAGAAAGTTTGCTGTGAAGTTCTGTCTCTCCCTTGATGGTGCCGATCCAGAGAACTTCTTTCCCCGATGCCAGAGCCCTGAGCCCTTCCCTTCCTCCCAAAGCCGTAGTGTTCGCAGTGTCCCACATTTGCTGTCCCCTGCTGGGATTGCACGGCTTCCTATGGATAGAATGGGCTGAGTATAACCCTTGTATATTTTATATTGGTATCGGGATCAATATTGGTTCTGTAGTGTTATTAATGTTAATTATCTAGTGTCATTCTACTAAATCTGTTGATATTTCAACCCCTGGGTTTCCTTATTTTTTCCTGGGTAGGAGGGGTCATCGTGTGAGAGAATAATTGTCTAAATGACAGTAAATTGCTCTGGGTTTCTCAAAACATACCATCGATGTGCAAACCCGGGCGCAGAGCTGCCTGGCATGCTCAGCACCACAGGCAGGATGAGACCGAAATCCTCACTCCTCATCTCTGCTACACTGATGCAAAACACACCTTCGGAGGTGCATTATGCCACAGGGTTTCATAAAACATCATCGTTCCCGGTCAGTAAATCCATCAACTGGCTGCTGCTCTTCTACAGGAGGCATTCCTGGGCCAGACATCCAGGAATCCCGAGCCCTGGAAAAGGGGGATAGGGGTGGCAGCAGTTTGGGTTCCTGACAGCGTTCCTTGGAGGGTCCATCCTGCCCCTCTGCGTACATCACTCAGCTACACTCTGCCCCAGCAAAACCCACTCATCATCACATTTTGGAGGCTGTACTAATCAAAAAACCCTTCCTGCAGTGGCTGCTCATTCCCCAGCACACAAGGATGCACTTCTTTAATTAGAGTCAGTCCTTTTTTTTTAAAAAAAAAAAAAAGAATTAAAAAAATAAAAAAGGAAAAAAAAGAAAAAAATAGGTTTATACTGTCCAGGCTGTGAGAACAAGTTGCTAATTTTGCCTGATAAAGCCTGGCACCCTCGCAGACTCACCGACCTTATGTCCTAGACTGGCAACTCTTCTGAAAGACAGCAGTACCTTGGCACAGCTAATTGCATCAGATGCTCAAATTCTCCGGAGTGAATTAATAAATGGTTAATTTACAACGGCAAACGGACGCGTGACTCAAAGTTCTTACCAAGGGAAAGTTATAAAACGAAGTTATAAAAGTTATAAAACCCAACCCTTTGTAGAAATTTCAGCTTTTTCCCGTGGTCCTGATCCCATTCAGGCAGTTTTATGATAAAATATAACAAGATGCTTAACCAAAGAATCAGTGAGGTTCTTGAGCCTCTCTGCTTGTGTAACACGCGTCGACTCTCTTGGAGCATCATCCTCTGTTTGGCAAAAAGTCCACAAAACTAGCCCAAAACCTACACCTCCTTCTCCTGAGCTGCTGCTCAGCAGGAGGATAGTAGAGAGTCTCAGTCACAGGCAAGAAGAACATTCCATGGGTGCCTCCTCCAGCATCCAAAGGGCAAAGAGGAAACTTCCCACTCCCACCAGAAGCAGCAGTCCACCATGGCTCTTCGCCCACCCTCCGGGACACCAATCCATCAGTTTGTCTCCAACCCAAGGTAGCAAAAGTCTTTTAGGGTCATTTGATTTGAAATATGGCAAAACCCTTGATGATACTCAGAACTTAAAGAAATTTCACAGCAGTTAAGTGTTTCTGCGGGTGTTTTACTGAGTGCCAAAGGTGGGCTGGAGAACATTTTACCAGCTCTGAAATAACGCTCTTGCCTCCACCTCTCAAGGTGGCCACAACTCGAGTGGCACCACGGGCTTTCAAGAGACACAAACTCTGTGAAGCTTTTCTGAGCCTGCTGCCTGTTTTATGGCAATGTGCAGTTTTCCTTGGCTTTGCTCCAGTTCCCCCAAAAGCCAGCCTAATCCTCCAGGCTAGCACTGCAATCCCGATGGGATCGCAACCACCAGGCTCTTGATTCCTCCCTTCTAGCAGCCAGGACCTCCTGCTTATGCTAATGTCCACCCGAAGAGCGAGAAACAAAAAAATGTTCTCCTCCTCCTGTTAGCCAGAAGGTAATTAGAAAAACTAAGGCAGATAAGCACCCAGTTATGATCTTCCCTCCCGACTGTCCATGTTAAAAAAGCAAGAGCCGATGCACACAAAGGTCTCACCTCGCTGCTCATCTCTCCTCCACGTACCCATCACCCCAGAACATGAGCCACGCACGTGAGGGGATAAAGGCCATTTCAATATTTACATATTTAATAGTTACTGCTCTAGGCTTTTCTGTAAAATGCCCAATGGACTGGTCTACATTCCTTACTCTGTCATGACTTACTCCCTAGGGGTAACTTCAATTATTTTAATTTAAGCTCCTCCATAGCTTCTAACTATAAAATACTTCATAAAATGGTGCAAAGAAGTGCTATGCATCACTGTCAAATTTTCCCAAAATTTTGCACAAATTAGTCTACCGTTAGCTTGCAAGAAGCGCCCTGTGAAGAGTGAGAGGGGTGAAGCCCAGTCTCCTACACCCGTGTCCTGCACTGCTCCGCTCACCTCCCCACCGCCTCCTCTACCACCCCTTGAGGGATGCTCCTGACAGCTTCCCACCTCCACGTGGTGTCCTGCTTCCTCTTGTATTCCTTAGGGCACAAAAAAGCCCAAGGGGTGGATTTTCCACTCCGAGTCCCTTCCAGCCTCAGTGCTCCCACACCTTGATTTAAAGTCTCAGTTGAAAGGCTCCTTCTGCTGCTTAGTTCTGCTTCCATTTCTGATGTTCCACCTGGTCTCCTAAAGCTCACACGTAGGGCTTACACAACTGCATGATCGCTGGGTACACAGGCATCTTCCTAGACACATATCACCCCTAACTTCCAGACCTCCAAGTTCATTACTACTACATCAGACCAGGAGACAGCGGCCTAAATTATTACTTTCCTACAAACTTCATGGAAACAGGCAGGACAAGAGGCAAAAAAGAACGACTCTGCCTGGGACCCCACTAAATGGCAGCATGAATACTTTAGACCACTAATTGGAGAGGAAAACAATATTTTTCATGCCCTAACCTGCCAAAAAGCTTTATTTGCAATTATTAGACACCAGAGAATACACTCCTCAGTGAAGCGTCCCCTCCCATGTAGGTTCTCTGATGTCTAATAGGTGTGGAAAGCTAGTCAAAGCTTGTCCTGCAAAGTTGGAGAATCCATAAAAGCTCTGTCCAATGTAGACTCTCTGATGCCTAATAAGTAGCTCCCTCTGAAGTCTTTTTAAATTCAGTTAGAAAGCCAGGAGACCTCAAGACACAAGTCTGCTGGAAATGAGACTGCATCCATCCCAGGAGTCCACAAATGTCTTACTTGTTTCCCGTCTCAATTATTTACTGCTGCAAAATCATTTCATTGAGCGTAATATTTGCAATCAACTTGGTGAAAGTCATCACACACGCCAACAATTTGCCATGCATTTGACCTAGGGCCACTTGACTAAATGAGAAGAGGGAAATATTTCTGTGGGTGCTTTCATCTTATGTGAAATAAACTCATATTTTCAAATGTTAAATGCCGGAGTTGAAAAGTTGCATGAGGGCTCAACATCAGGAGGAAAAACGGTGCCCAATTAAGCATCTGATGGCAAAACAGCTGCGTTTCACCAACACAAAGGTGATGCCAGGGCAAATGAAGCACATCAGTCCTTCTCCACGATGAGGAGATGCAAGTCTACTACTGAGATCACTATCATTTCTGTTTGCTCGTGAGGCTGAAACACGGAACACGAGAGCGTGAGAGCCCTTCCCTGCCAGTGGTGAGTGCAAATGGGCGTATTTGCACAGCACAGACCACGTCTGACGTTCAGACTCCAAGCTCAGCAGATGCAAATTCATTTTCCAAAAGCCTCAGTGTTCAGTCGACCCCACAGAGGCCACTGTCTTCCCCCTTACCGCTCTGTTTCCATCCAGAGAACAGATGAAAACACACTCTCTGCCTCAAAACCTTTAACTTAGTCCCAGTGCTGCTGTCTTTTGGGATGCCGGTGCTTCTCATTGCAGCTTTACTAATAAACTCAAAGGACACGCTGCACATAAATAGGTGCGGATCAAAGGGGCAAACGTGGGGGTCAGAACAGCCCAGCACTTGGCACGGTGAAGCAGTGTTATAGGAGAAAAGGCATTGACACCACTCCAAGGATAAATACAGTTTGGTATATCTAAGGGCAGTGGGAATAAAAGAAATTGTGCCTTAATGCAAACAGTCCCAAAATGCTTTAAACCTTTAGAAATAATTTGCCGTTAGTGACATTCTTAATCACTTGCAGATTTGCAAATAGCCAAAATAATAATCCTCCCTATGCAATGATCCTTCTTATTAAATGGCCACCCCTATCCTGTTTGGGGAGGGTTTGAGGCTCCAGCTCCAGTACCCTGGTAGTTCCTTCTCCCAGTATGAACCATCACAGAGGACTGTCAGACCCATCAGAGGCATCAAAGCCCTTTGTGGGACTTGCTCACAGGTACGTGGCTTTGAGCAACCTGACCTAGTGAAAGACATCCCTGCCCATGGCCTAGATGACCTTTAAAGGTCCCTTCCAACCCAAACCATTCCGTCATCCTCTGATGCCCAGCAGTGCCCAACTGGAAGAGCTGCATCCCCTCTCATTTTCCCAGTACACCTCCTTGTCCAGAACCCAGCACGTGTGGACCCCACCAGGACTTCTGTAAAGCATTAATTAGCGACAGACTTGCTATGAATATTCCAAATACCAGTTCTCGCTAAATCAGCCTGTGTCAGCAAAGGGCAACATTTTGAAAGGCTGGGAATAATTTTGAGGCACTTATGAGAGGAAGGCAAAGAAACTCGAAACTTGCTGACTCCCCGGTGCTATTTGGGCATCTGCTGGTTCAACACCGGCAGCGTCACCCCTGGGGAAGGTGCCGCTGTCACAAGCGGTGGAGGTGAGGTCACCCCGCTGACGCGAAAGGCTCCTGCGGAAAGTCTGATCTCTAATGATCAATTTAGAGATTTTATATTTTCATTTCAGCGCTCGCGCTCCTGTTTTGACAGGCAACCCAAACACAAATAAAAAGATGTAAGGTAGAAGGGGAAAATAGAAAAAAAAAAAAAAACAAAAAAAAGACACATTTTGTACTGACAACGGCTTCAGTTGCAGGAGGGGGAAAACACAGGGGCAGCTTGAGAAGCGCAGACCTTACGCTCAGAGTTTTGGAGGGGAAAAAAAACCCCAACACGTTAATGCTAAACACAACATGCCCCAAAACCTGAGCTTAAAAATCCTCAAGCAGCCTCTGAAAAACTAAAAGGATCCTGCTGCGTTGTCCTTCCTCACCCTTTTCTTCCCCACCCGACAGTGTGTTTTTTTCTTATTCTTATGAAGTAATTGAAAGGCTGGCGAGGCTTCGGCTTCAACTGCAGCAGAGAAATGATGCATTCTGAAATCAGAAGAAAAGGAGGCAGGAAAAAACCAGGCTCCGATTTTCTCACTATTCATGTCAGGTGAGATGAGTCATTTATGCCATAAGACTTTAGAAGAGAAGTCTTTTAAGGATTCATAAAAAACATAACGCATGCATAAAAGGCTGTTAAGAGGAGAGGTTTGCAATTAACAATGTTACTGTATCACTAACATGTATCTATGCTGAAACCTCTGGGGATTTTAAGCCATTTTCACAAATATAATATTCTATTTTAAGGATAGAATTGTACAGTAACTGGGAAAACTGCCTGGGAAGGCAATGCAAAATAGTCAGATTCCTGAGCCAGATGGAGCTACTTTGCCCCTGATCAATCACTGTCTGTTATTATCCTTAAATGACCCCCAAAATAAAATACGTCCTGAAAAATAAACACAAATTTTGTGCTAAGCACTCAGCTTTCGGCATTAACATCCTTCCCCCAGACTCAGTGTTTTTAGAAGGAGCAGGGAACGTTACCCATAGCAACTGCAAAATGTCCCATCAGATTCAGATGCTGATTGTTCTGTACAGAATTGATATGACATAATGGTAATGATTCCAGAAATTAAAATCACTTTATTTCCACAGTTACTGCCCGCTACACACGGATCTAAATCACTGCTCCTCACTGGGAGGGACCGACCCTGCCGTGCACCATCTGGACAAGGCCTGGGTCCTGCAAAAATCTTCTTTTTTGCACTGCAACGCTGCTTTTTGTTTGTTTTCAAGCCAAGGGGGGGTTCGATTTCATCCCTTCTGCTGTGACTTGGGTGCCATTCAGCACGCTTCTTTTTGGCCACAACCTTGAATCCTTGCCCTTACCGTAATGCATCCAATCTAAAAATACGGAACGGCGAGGCTGTGCAAAGACCCCGCTGGAAACAGGATTGAGATACGTAATATGACAAGAGATGTCCAAAATAAACACGCTCTGAGGGTGCTGCCTGGGGCCATGGATCACACCACCGGTCCTGCTTTCTGCTCCGAGTCGAGGTCTCACCTCAGGAGTCCATATATATTTTATATATATATATAAAGATTATTTTGTACATATGTATTTCTATATGTATAATACATCATATGTATAATAATATGATATAATGTTACATATAACCATATGCTGTAATAAATATATTATATATATTCTATATAATACACATTTTATGTGTGTTATAAATGAAATGACCACATATATGTACATTATGTGTGTGATCTACTGCACGGACCACAAACTAGAAGTTAATCTTGCAATTTTGTCATTCCCCAATTGGACTTCTCAACCGTACAGCTCCCCAGCACTCTGTCTGGCCATGACATAGCTCCCCTTCTTCCTTTAAATTAGCACTGCAGATGAAACTGGATGCCTCAAGGCTTTGTTAATGCCGGGCTGAATCCGGCCCAGCCAGATCTAGTAAGGATTAAAAGCTGTTCTCCTCCCTCGGATGTTAAATGACCTTATTACAGAAAGAGGTTTGTGTTCGCACACCGCTGTGCTCTGCGCCAACCGGCAAACCCAGGAGAGACCTAGAAATGCAGAAAGCCCAGGGATGGAGGAAGCCCTGCCTCCACGGCACAGCTCACTCCTGCCCAGGCACGGGCGGAAAAAAAAAAGACTTGAAGGCGATAAGAATTTAGTCGCATCCACCACATTCTGCAGAAATATTGTTGGGGTGATGTGGGGGGTGTGGGGAGGTCAGGGAAGGACGTCGGAAGCCAATGTTAGATGTCATTTTCCTGGGAAAGCTAAATATGACATAGCATAGCAAACTCCATCCTTTGTGCGGAGCTCCTCTATTTCGTAGACCTTAACAAACATCAACCAACCCTTCTCCTAAATCCCAGGTCTTCCCAAAGTCAAAGAAAGAAAATTACTAGAGATTTGCCAGCAAACAGTGCGGTTGATTTCTAAGGGACATCAATATTTTTCCCTAGGTTGCCATCTCAGGATTCAACTAGTGGCGCTGAGAAAACCTAGTCCAATGAAGCTGATATTTTTTTTTTTTAATTATTATTATTTTCTAAATGCAAACCCCATTTTCTAGTGGTTTCTGATTCCAGATGCTGCCTGAAGCCCCGCACCTCCATAAGGGCTGTCAGCAAGACCTTTGCTTCCCAAACCCACTTGACTAAACACTCGACCACAAAAAGGAGCAGCAGGTCACGCAGCCACTTGCACACTTCATGACACCACCCCTGCCGCGTTTTAGGCAAACTGATGTTGTTTTGGTGAAATTAATGTACTTTCAGGAGTTAATCCTTTTTTTGCTTTTACAAGAGGAGACAACTTCGCCTCCGTAAAGCAGCGCTCATGTTTTCAAATCACGGTGCAAGCATTAATGTTAATCCTCAGGCTTCCCCGACGCTGCTCCGGGTTATCACCACCACAAAAGCGAGACACGGGGCTCCAAGATGAAGTGGGTTCGCGGGGCGGCCGCTGCGGTTCTGCTTTTCAAGGGTTTGTAGCGGGGTAGTCACCAAAAATCAGTTCTCAAAACCCCCCCCGGCTTAAAAAATATTCAGTGGCAGTCTGGTGGGTGGGTGAGCAACAGCGTGTGCGTGACACAAAGGGATTAAGCACAGAGATTAAGGTTTGTATTTTCACAAATGACTTCCGATTTTGGATGGCTTCGTTCTTTTTTACGGCACGCGTTTCTGACAGCTGACAAAAAAAAAATCAGGCTTTCGGGTGTGTGATTTCAGGCAAGAACAAGAACTCAAAATTCAAAGCCATTTTTCGGCTATTAGTCGTACTTATTAAATACCTTATTTTCCTGCACTAATTAGGCCAATTAACGTTTTCGGCCCGTACTTCAAAGACGGGTTGCGATCCCTCTCTCTGAAATGCTTAAGCAGCACGAAGTAAACTCACGTTGTTGCCCCCAATCTTGCTCCGCGGCGGCAGCCCAACCTGCCCCCCAGATGCCCGGCTCAGTGCTATGGTTCAGGAAAGACTTTCAAGGAAAGCTGGTTTCCTGGCCTGCAGACATGCACCAACAGAGACGAGATGCAAATTTTACCAAATCTGCCTCGGAGCCACGTTTTTTCTTGCCAATTTTCCCACCCCGCACGGCAGGGGCGAGCGGGGCGCGGAGGAAGGCTGCGGCAGGCTGGCGCGTGCCTCCCCAGGCGCAGCAGGGTAGGGTTCACCGCAACGCTCGGCTCCCAAAAAACAAGGCTCCCGTAACCATTCCGGTCCCGCCGACCGCCACAACGCTGGTCCTTGGCACTTCGTCACCCATCGGGAGTAGAATCATAGACTCATAGAATCACTTGGGTTGGAAGAGACCTTCAAGATCATCGAGTCCAACCATAAACCTGTGCCAAAACCACCCCTAACCCATGTCCCTCAGCACCACGTCTGCCCGGCTTTTAAATACCTCCAGGGACGGCGATTCCACCACCTCCCTGGGCAGCCTGTTCCAGTGCTTGACAACCCTTTCCGTAAAGAGTTTTTTCCTAATATCCAACCTAAACCTCCCCTGGCACAACTTGAGGCCATTTCCTCTTGTCCTGTCGCTTGTTCCTTGGGAGAAGAGATTGACCCCACCTGGCTAGACCCTCCTTTCAGGGAGTTGTAGAGAGTGAGAAGGTCTCCCCTCAACCTTCTCTTCTCCAGGCTAAACGATCCCAACGCCCTCAGCCGCTCCTCATAAATCAAACCCAAACCATGTGGCTGGGATGCTTTTCAGCTCCATACTCATGGTAATTCCCACGTGAGCAGACACTTTCTTTTATTTAATCCCCAGGTTTTTCAGTGTTTTTCGTCTTCAAAATATTTTTTTCTATTAAAAAAAAAAACAAACCACCAAACCCCTGCTTTCTGCTGCGAGCAAAACTGAAAATAGCCATTTTATTGGTTTACCAGGAAAGCTCACCCCCACTTTCTAACATCTTGGCCTCACGGCCCTGCCGAGGCAGAGCTCCAACATGAACTGCTCCGTGCTGGCCCCTCTTGACACTTGAACACAGCGGGTTTCTTTTTCAGCCATAAGAATTTGAATGAAACGGGCAATTCAGCCCGGCCTACGCACACGGTTCACTGCGAGTTCATTTTAATGCAGCTCAATGGCTTTACCTGTGGCTGAAAGCAACCCAAATAAAACCACGCTGCTCCATACAGATTTTCAGCACCAGTCACGAGCAGATTTGGCACGGCCCTACAGGCATCGTCCCCCAGCAAGCAAACCAGTGGGTCTGGAGTCACATCCCGGCCGGACCAAGACGTTTTGCAAGCTGAGCTGAGCCTCCACAAACCCTTTACAACAGGGAGCTGAAAGCTCCATCTTCCCCCAGCAGCATCCTCACTGATGGAGGACCGTGTCATCCAGCTTTCTCATTGCGTCGCTCCGCGCTGCCCCGCACTCTCTGTCCCTGTTGATACCTGCGCAAAACCGGCATCGTACTGGGATAAATGGTAAGAGAGTGGCTTATGCCAGTATGAAGGATTACACAACATCCCACCCTGAAAAGACTTGGATAAACATGTATACAGAGCTGGAAGTGTACATATAAATACGCGTACCTACATGTTTCCTCTCCATCACGGAGGCTCCTCTGCCCGGTGCTGAGAGCGAGATGCTGAACGTGATAATTCCTCCCTACCAGGTTGATTCCCTTCAGCCAGGGGGAAAATCCTGCAGGATCTCACTTAATGGGATGCACGGAAAAGCGATCCCACCAGCCAAGATCAGTTTACGACGCCCTCATTCAGATGTCTCAACTGCTTCGCTTGGGATTCAGCTGAATGTTGCCAACTCAGCACTTCACCCAGCGTATCCTGCCATTATTTCCCTTAAAGGCCCAGTTCCTGGAGCCGGGGGAAAGTTCCAGTTTTCTTTAATGACAGCTTGAAGAAAAGTTGCAAGCTAAATCCTCAAAAACCATGAGATAAAAGTTAAATAAGTAAACAAGTCTTCACCCCTAAATCTCAAGCTGTATTATGCTTAAACCCCCACAGTTTTTAAACCTTTTTCATGAGTTGAGAAGCTGTGATTTATTTTTTTTTCCCCTCATCCTATGCTAACAAGTGGTGATGCTGCTACTGGCCAGCTGCTTGGAGACAACAGAAAGACATTGGGAAGGGGGTGCTGGGAGGGGAGAAAACCCCAGTAATACAAGCTGAAGTGAGAAGCACTGATTCATAAATCCGAGTAGAGTGGCACGAAGGTGATAATGTCTAACAAGTGAAAATTTATTCTCTGTCATCCTCCCAGTACTGAAAAGGCTTCAATGAAACCCAGGGTTGAACAGCCACAACAATGCCGGGGGCCCCACGGGGCATATTTTAGGAGAGGAAATTAATAGAACTGAATGCAAATAATCATCTCCCGAAAGAGCCCAACCGACCTCCAACAGCAGCGCTTGCCTCGACAGGCTCCAATTTCCATTTCTGGGGAGCGAGGTGGCTGGGAATTCCCCTCCTGCCGGCAGGGCTGGGTTCAGAACACAGGAACCTCCCTGAGAAAAATCCCATCCTGGGGGTCACATTGCTCGAAAAATCTCTTTATTTAGCCAATATGCATCCAAACCCGGACGCAGCCGCAGTCTCCCGGGGCTCTCCAGGCTGTTTTGCTCCGCATCCCGGTTCCCATTGCTGCATCACTCCCTTCTTCGCTGTGTTTCAGTACTGGACCCCTCTCCCAGCCCTTCCCACCCCCAGGACATCAGCCCGCTCCCATCTTCCCTGATGCTCCCGCTACCCTCAAACCTGTTCTCTTTTTCAACAATTTACGTCAACAGTGATGTTTTTACCCAAAACACGATAAATTACAGAAGTTCAGCAAAATGGCCACATGCTTCCCAGCATCGACATTTGAACTGGTCAAAAGATGTACTCGAAAACAAACATGAGTTGTGCTTCTATGTTCATTAAGTTCTTTTTAACCCATAAATCAAAGAATTGTGGTTATTCCAGCTCATTGTCTGTGGAAAAAAAAAAAAAAACAAAAAACAAAATAAGCAAAAAAAAACCCCGCTGCTGCTGTTTTAAGATGAACCAGTTTGTTTCACTGGGGGGGGAAGACAAGTTACTGGAAGGTACTGGGAGGGCTGAAGAATATCCCACACTCCCATTATCTTCAAGGAGTTGAAGAGAGCTGAAACTCCAGTGTCACACCCTTATCCTGAAGGCAAGAAAACCCATCCACATTGGTCTAAAGAAAGGACAAAGCTCCAGGTTGGAAAACAGGAAAACCAAACATGATTATTCCCAACTAATTATTAGATTAAGCACGTCTATCACCCGGGATGCTTAGCACCCGAATACCCCCAGTGACGACAAAAATAATCCCTCTGCCCCCACCCAGCTTAATGAAGGGATAGAAAACAATACCCTATATACGTATAGGAGAGATATATATATTTATCTCCCTTTTTTTTTTCTCTTTCTCTAAGCTACCTAGTAAGGGGTCCTGCATGACTAGTCACCAAAGCCTTTATGGTAGAAATGCCGCAAGTTGGGTAATTTGAAATGGGACAAAGCACTTGAACTTGTGCACAAGGAATGTTGGTCTCAGAAGGGAGTATGGTGACCTAATTGTTCTTTTTCTTCAATCTGCTACATCCATTTCCTAATGCTTTACCAATCTTATTCCCATTCCCATGGTTTGGGTGGTTTTCAAAGCCTTTCAACCACTATCAGTACCCCAACAAGGGAAACAGAGTGAAAAAAAAAATTAAGAAAAAAAAAATTAAAAAAAACCCCCACCACAGAACAACTTTTCATGTTATGTCAGGAGGCAAAAGATTCAGTTTCATGTTATGTCAGGTCGCAAAAGATTCAGTTTTACATGATTTCTCCTTCTGGAAGAGAAGCAGCCCTTCCCGGAGCCTGCCTGGACCTGGGGCAGTTGGTGGGGACCTTTCCCGATCCTTTCATACCCAGTGTCGGACCCTCCGGACACGGATCACGGGCACAGCACCCCCATGCATCTATACAACACCCCCATGCATCTATGCACACCTGAGAGCAGCATTGACTATCACCACACAGAGGTAATTTCAAAATTAGCTTTTTAGTGGTTTTGGGGTGTTTTTTTACATTTTTAGTCAACCTCTAGTCGATGCTTTCTAAATCTATGTGTGACCCCCAAACTGGGGGATTTACTGGGATGCCAGCTGCACCAAGCCCTGCCAGTTTGGGTGGGTTTGGACAACCCACTTCTGTACAGCTCAGCCTTTCAACAAACTCTCTGCATGTGTTTTGCCAAATCTGGACCTATTTCCACTTTTCCCCTGATGCCAGCATGCACCTACCTTCCCGCTGAAGTGCCAAACACTGCTAGAAATTTGACGTACTACAGAAAATACTTAGATTTTTCTGTAAAAAGCAAGCTTCTCCAAATGACTTGCTTTTTGGAGCATTCAGCGCCAAATCATTAAATTAAATATTCTGTTTAACAGATCACCACAGCTACCAGCAAAATACCATTTCTATTTCTTTTCAACGCTACCTCACAAACCAGACAAGTCTGAGATTTATCTTCCTTCCTGCCAGTTCAGGATTTCCAGGTTAAAACAACTTTCAGGACCCTTTTTTTTTTTTTTTTAAACCTGCCAGACATTCCTCGTTATGCAAATGCCATGAGTGTGGCTGAATATACTTGCACGAGGGAGGATTTGCACACGCATGAGAATCGCCGCGTAGAGCAACATTGATTTGGGTAACCAGGAGATTCCTCTTGCAGAAGCTCAAATACGAAGAAACTGCCTTTTCCCCCCAACTGGGCTCCACAAGGGGTTTGACTCCGAGCCTGAAAACAAGTTATTTTAATTCTAAGAGTTTAGCTTTCCTGCGTGCAAGACTGTCACCTCCTCGCCACTGTGGTTTGGCCCCGTGCCCACGACGTTTGATGCTTTTCTAAAAACCGAGCCAAGGCGCAGAGCTGGGCTGCAGAAACGTACGGTTTGGAGCGGGACAGGCATTACGAGATGAAATAACCCAGCACTGGGGTATGGAAGAGGGTGGATTCATCTCTAAAAACCAGCTGGTGGGGTCGAGGTCACATTAGAGCCCCTGATAACCTGTCCTAATAGCGGGGACAGGAGCGGAGATCGACACCACTGGCTTCGCCCCAGGCTGCTGGTCCCTGTGAGTTGGGGCTGAACAACGCAGAAGGAGCTCGCAAGGAGATGGGCTTGCTCAGCATCTCCTTTGCAGACAGGGCTTTCAGGCTAACAACAAAAATACCCTTGAATCCAGCCCTGACAGACAGTCTGCAAATGACACCGAAAGTCAGCGCTTCTGCCAAAGAGAAAGCAACAGCGAAAGCTTTATATCATCCCAAGTCAACTGCTGAGGTCTCGAATAAATACCATCTGGAGTGCTCTTGCAGACCTGCTGCCTCTCCGTTCAGATGTAGGATCTACCTAAACATACCGCACGGCAGCTGCAAATCTGGGCAGACTTCCTGCGAGCCGTGGAGTCGGCTCATCTTCACCTGCAGAAAATATTGGCTGCCTACAACACGCCGCGAGCGGGAGGAAGTATGTACAAATTAATTACTCGCCTGAGGCGACTTGATATTTTCCCTAACTAGGTCAAATAAACTGTAGCAAACCACCCTGTCTCCCTCTCCCCTTAAAAAAAACACCGAGTGGCAGGTTTAATGAACTGAGCTTCCTTCCAAAAATAGTTTTGCAGGTTGAGACTGCAGCTTTCCCTATCACGTAAGAGGTACGCAAAAGAGAGAAAAAGAAGTCAGTGTTGAGCGTGTTGATGTCCACCGCGTACAGGACCAGCTTGCAGTGCTTCTAACCGCACGGAACAGATGCTGTTTTGATGCATTAGGAAGAAGACCTTGGGATTTTCACCTTCAAGCCATTGGTGGTTCAGTGCCTGAAGCAGCTCTGGTGTTCCTGTTATCCGGTCTTAGGGTCCCAGCTGGAAGAATTTGAAGGCACAATTTCATCCGCCTTGATCCCGTGTCATCACTTCCTCTGGTGTTAACTGGGGATAATGTGCTAGTAAATCACAGAGGAACCCTTGGCCCTCCTTCTGCACGGAAATACAAGCGCCAGCAGTCCCAAGCAATGGAGGCATCAGCGTCCATGCCATGCGTGGTGTGGCTGGGATTCTCAGCTCAGGTGGTGACACCCCTCCTGTCCCTGGAGGTGGCTGGACAAACTACTGAGGAACACCAATACCAGCAAGGCTTTTGAAATTGTTGCTTGGACTGTGGTTGCTGACGGACAGACCCGAGGCACACCATGTCCAGGGAGATGTTCACCAGCAAATGGTTGTGTTGTGCCCAGATGTAGAAATAATAAAAAGGAACATGTCCTGGATAACATGTCGTCTGCAGAAGGGCTTCACGCACACCTGTGGGATGTGGCGGGTTGCACCAGCCTTTGTGTGTGAGTTCACGCTTGCTCCACAGAAATAAGGAAAATGTCTCTGACCTGGAACTCTTCCTCTTCCTTTGGTATGCTGCACACAGGCTCCTGGAAGAGTATAAACAACACTGTATTCCCCATTGGGAAAGACCATTGTGGGGACCAGGAATCATCTAGGAAATTAATGTGGAAAACCCTGAGTCAAAAGCAGAAGATGGGGGAAGTTTCATTCACCAGGGAGACTTGCACCAAGAGTCAGACACAGCACAAGCATCATATCTGAAGTCTGACTCATCTTTCTGGATCCCTGCTAAGACACCACACTCATCTGCTCACAGTTTCCCACCAGGAATGGCTTGCAAATGCGCTTGTAATTACTCTGAAATCCTACTCCCTGTTTTTTGCTGATGGATTCTGCCCCAAACCATAACACGTTACCCAGGCACAGCAAGGGTAGAGGCAACGATGGCTAAAACCCACCCGGGTTACACAGGATTTCTTTCAAGTAAGGCAACACTTATCCAAGGTCACACCAGTTAAAGAACTTGCTGAAGGCTGCCAGGCACCCCAGGAAAAACGAGCAGTGTTTTTGGTTTGATGCTACAGTAAAAATAGCGAAAGTTCCTAATTTTTTTGTGCGTACTGTTTCTTTGCATCCCAGGGGTCTCCAACACATACCGGGGGACCCTTAAAAGAAACACTTATTTACTACAAAGATGTCAAACGAGGGAATTCTATGAAGTGATACCAAGTCCAAAACGGGCATATGGTTCCCTCCAGATTGAAGCAACATAGTCAAGACAAACTGCTCTGTGAGGAGACAAGTCAAACGTTTGCTGTGCTTAGAAGACAAAAGGAGGCCTGGAGACATTGTGTCCTTGATTAGAATAGATAAGGAAGTTGTGAACCAAGGTGGGAGACAGACAGATCCTGCGCCTATATTGAGTTCAACCAACAGGTAGGGTGAGGAAGACTACTGACACCACCAGAGGACCCTGGAAGACCACCAATGGATGTAAGTCAAAGACTTTTCCATATGCTAATGACTTCTTGGAAGTAAGAAAATTCTGGGAAATTATATGAATATGTACATTTTGAACGTATAGAAACCAAAGCGGCACCCACGTTTGGTGGAAGCGATCCCCCATGCGTCCAGCACTGCAATAAAGAATGCCTGCCTTCTAAACTTCCAAAAAGTCTTTGAGGGGTTTTCCTCATCAGCCAACTTTTATGGTACCGGAAGCACCTTAATATTTTGGCCACATCGCCTGGGAGCCCTATGTTAGTTTGCTCAGTTTCCGGAAACCATGAAATGTAGCACCAACAAGCAGAAAACTGAGATGATCAGGGGTCGTTCGCACTTTTTCAACACTTGCTTTAACTTCTAATAGCCCCATAGCTTGTTTGGGGAGTGAAAAGGAATAGCAAGAAAGAAAAAACCCAGACGACCAGTAACACAAACACAATTGATTTCTCAGAAGCAGCACTGCTGTTTTAAATCAAAACAGTGAAGAGTTGCTCTTTTGGCAGGCTAGTTAACAATCAAAATCAACAATTGCTTGTAATATCACTGGTGGCCTATAAAAATCCTCTCCAAAACCACTACTGGTCTTCTTCCATCAGTGAAGACTACCCTAAGAACACCCACTCAGGCAGCTTATGCTGTTTAGAGTCATATCAGGTTAATACCCGAGGTTCAACCACAGAATTTTGTCCCTCCTGAACAGCCAGTCCCAGGATTTTCAGCAGTTCACTACATTCTCACACCAAATTCTGATTTACTCACAGATCCTCAAACCAACTTTTGTACAACTGCTGGGGCTTCAAGCTTTTGGAAAGCCTCAAGTCACAGCTGTACACAAAAAAATTACACTTTTTTCTTTTTTTTTTTTTTAAAAGCACAAAACCACCAAGATCTAAAAATGTTTTTGAAGCTAAAAAAATAAATCCCCCCATTCCTGCAGACCGCATCTCAGCTTTGCTAATAGTTCCCAAACGAAGTTCACCTTCAGCTGTAATAAGAAATATCTGTTAAAAAACTAAGTAGGAATGAAAATAGGACCTTAGGAAGAATTTTCTTCTTGCCCTGAGCTACAGGACTGGAAAACGCTGTGTTTTACAGAGAAGTAAAAAGCGCCCTTTGAATGAACAGCTGCACTTCACATCTATGTTTAATTAAAAAACAGCTGGGCTGTAAAGTGGCTGCTTATCAAGAGCTAATAACTACATTTCCTACTAATCTACAGAGTGCTCCATCAGTGGGGCAATCAGACTTATATATAAATACCATACAAATATACATATATATATATATATAAAGATACAGCAAGTATTGGCTTTGCAAAATGGCACGTTCCAAGGAGGAGCCTGTCCCCACGAAGGGCGCTCAGGCAGGCGTCTAAGCAAGTCTCTAAGTAAATGGTGTTATAAGAAAATCTGGCCGTCTCATACCAGCAGCGTCCACCCGGCGCAGGATCCCGTAAGCCTCAGGCAGAGAGAGGCGGACGACGGACGACGGGAAGCAGCGTAAACCCCCTCCGCCTGCTCCCGCTTCCCGAAGGTCCTTGGGCATCCTCCCACCGCCCTACAACGCCAGACGGGCGATAAACCCCACGCTAGACGGGAAGAAATGAGGACCGAAGGCTATAAATACAGCGGGAGAAAGGCAGAAGCAGAAAAGGTGGAGGAACAGGCAGCATTCCAGGCAAACCCCAGTGCTGCACGTCTTGGAGGACGGGGGAAATTCCCAGGATTCGCAGGGCTTTGCACCCCACATCTGGCATCACCGCCAGCGGCTGAGCAGAGGGGTGCAGGGCTGGGATCGCCCAGGGTTTCCTCCATAACCTCATTATTACCTTACATTTCTCTACACTTAACAGCTTAAGCTTCTTATCTTCCACATGCTCTGAGTCTATGCAAATAGCGCTAATAAAAGCAAAGGATTCTCATTATGGCACAAATCTCTTCTCAGAGCACAGTTGTGGCCTTTTTTTTTCTTTCTCTAAGCACCAGGAAACAGCCTGGGAAGACAAAGGGGCCCAGCCTCAGAGGACAAAAAAAAAATGCAAAGACCAGCTAAGATACAGCCAGTAGAGCCTTTCATTCCCCGCCTCCAAGGCCAGCAGCTCCATCCCTTGGAGTTCAAGTTCACGTTCAGAGGGATTCCCAAGCAGCCAACTAAACCTGCTGGGTACGTTCAAGCAAATACGGTCCCCGTTTCTGTGATTTAACTGTCAGATCTGAACAAAACAAAGCAAAAAAAAAAAAAAAAAAAAAAAAAAAAAAAAAAAAAAAAAAAAAAAAGAATCAAGCAAGAGCAGCAAGAGCAGCCTACACTCCGTCTCCTGAGTCCCAAAGGATGAGCAGGGAAGGAATCCATTTTTCTCCCGGTACTCCCTGCTACCAGCTGTGCATCACAGCTACAAAACCTGTTCAACACGGTGTTACCTGGGACGCCTCAGCTCTGCATCTGCTTTCTGTGGGTCTAATTTTGGCCTTTAACCTGGGTACTGGCTCTCCACCTTTGATCGAGCATCTGGCAAGGTTTAAGGACAATTTATGTCCTCTGATTGTTCTCCAGTGCTAAGCAGATGGAGAAGAAGGAAGTGTCAACCCGCAGATAAGGGAGGGGATTGGGAATCAAATCCTGAATGCTCTTCCCCGTTGTGAACCAGAGGATGCGGCACCTTCTCCCAGTTTCCTCTTTTCCTATGGAGATGCCTGTGACGCCAGTGGCCCGGGCCACACATAAATGAGGGACAGTGTGTCTTAAAAAGCAGAGATCTTCATAAAAGACAATGTCATAGCAAGCCAAAATGTTTTTCCTTTTCTCTTTTCCTACTAATTAGGTGCCTACTACAAGAAATACCGTCCCTTAAACTTCTGACTCCCTTCTCTTCTCCCAATATTGTCACAACTCCTGCCCTGAACTTAGAGGAGCCAGGATTTACCACCGTGCCTGTGACCCCCAGCCCGCCAGCCAGAGGGAAGTTTTGCTCTACATTTAGCAGAGCAGGGCAAGGGAGGTGGAAAAAAGGGGGTAGCAAACACAGAGAAATAAAACAAGTAGCCTACAAGTATCCAGTTTTATCCTGAAAGCTGTTTCAGTAACACAGAGATACTTAATTGCCGGCTAATACAGCCTAAAGACACAAAATTGCACAAATTTCACAGGTTATTAATACCCGGCCACCCTGTAGCAGCTTCAGGGTCAGCCGTTCACCACGTTCCCTGCCCGTCAATCAGCATTGGGATAATCAGATAATGAGGGACTACAAATAACCACCTAAGCCGGTTGGCAGGAAAGTTTTGCACCGATTAAAAAGGACAGAAGGGCTCCTCGCCAACGAAAGAGGCCACCAAGGCCTTGGGGAGCCGCCACAGCTGTCCCTTCCCTCGCCGCAGCAGCCCGGAGCTTGGCCTGGGCTGGGGGAAGGAGGCAGGGCCATGCCTGGCAGCCTCTGTCACGCTGGGCTCAGTGGCCACGGGGGTAGCAGCACATCGGGGACCCTCCGCAGCCAGGTGCCACCGAGCCCCGCTCCTGTGCCACCACCCTGGGACACCCAGGCCCACCACAGGGAAACCTTGCACCCACCAGCAGAGCGGCCGGGCAGAGAGGAGTTGGGGGTGGACAAGCTTCAACAAGTTGCAATGCAGAGTGTCTCCTCATGCCCTGTTCGTTGGTAGAAATCTCAAAATAAAGTTCTTGGCAGTCGCAAGACTGGCCCCATGCCTGCAGGTTCCCCGATCGGCGCGTGGCCAACGGGGTCGGTGGGTCTGAGCAGAGCGCTCAGGGCAGCGCACGCGTCTGACTCTTACGTTCCATCCTAGAATGACTCTGAGTTTCCCTGAAAACAACAGCATGCAGGCTGTTGTCTGAGGAACCTGCAAATGCAAGTATATCTAGAAGAAATCTGTTATTTTGTAGAGATTATTTCCCCTTCTTCCTTCCCCTCCCCACGGTGCCGGTGCCGTCAGGTGTCCCCGTGCTCCCGTGGAACCAACCTCAGCTATTTCACATCCTACCTCGGGTGCAAACAGCACGAGCGTCCAAACCGCCCTGTTAACACCAACTAGCTTAATATAGATCACATCTATTTCAAAGTATGCCCGCATACATATTCATCTGTAGCTGGCTAATGTGTAACACCAGCGCAGCAAAGCCCATGTCTAATCAGAAATGCTCCGTTTGAAAGCACCGAGATGCCCTTCACACCACACCAGCCAGCATTTGCTCTCCTTCTTTTTTACCTCCCTTTCTTTTTCTTTTTCTTTTTTTTTCCTTTTTTTTTTTTTTTTTTTTTTTTAAACACTGTGACTCTTCAAAGAGAATTTTCCACACTTTGGACACATGCTGTGTTTAAAGGCTTGGGAAGCCTTTTTAATTTGAAAAAGGCACCACTGAAAACAGAAACACTTGAAAGGAAAAGCACTCAGGAAATATTAATACGAAAGAGGTGGGATCCATGTGTTTTCCTTTGAAAAGTTCTGATATCCGAAAGCTCAAACATACCTTGATAGACAACAGCAGGTCAGTCAGGATGTGCCACACGACATTTCTGTTGGCCACAGGTTCTTTCTTCTTTCTTTTTAAATAACTATGCAATGGTTTAAACTCTGGAGACTACTTACAATCCATACTTAATAAGACTGTCATGTTTGAACAACTGATTGTGCAGACTACAAATATGCAAGGATGTATTTAATTATCTGAAATTACAGAGTGGGGGGGTTGCATTGTTTAACACATACTTGGGTGTTTTCTGTTCTTGAAAGATCTAAAGCCAGTTTACAGTGTAAGAAGAGTTGGGACCAGCCTTGTGTCAGTGAAGACCCTGGAGTGGAGGGACGCAAGTATTTATGACAAAACTTCACAAAAGTGTGAGCTTCAAAATTAAGTGGCTCAATCTAAGCCAAAAGCATCCACCGCGAAGCACGGCACGCAGCCATTTGTGCTCATCCGAAATATTTCTGAATTAAAAATGCAAAACGCTGCAGCAACCTGAAGTTAGGTTGAGTGCCCTCTGATGAGACAGGGGCCAGACCCTTGGGCTCACAAGCTGGATTTTGCATAAGGTTTATCTTCATTGTCTACAAACAACCAAATCTTTTCCTTGGCTCCTTTGCTGGCCAGGACAACCAAAACTTGGCACCTTTGCTGGCAACACAAGGCTGTTTCCCCCAAACCTCAGTGCTTGGGAGATGCCTGGGTGTTCCCTGCTTGAGGACCAGACCAACCCTAACACTGTCCAGTTTGTGAGATGCAACAAGACCCATCAAGACCCAACAAGACCCATCAAGACCCATCAAGACCCATCAAGAGCCATCAAGAGCCAACAAGAGCCAAGGTACAGCCGCCCTTACGGTTGCTCCACTAGTTGTGTGTGCTGACCTGCTTTGAGGGAGAGCTGGGGGAGAAGGATAAGGTGGGAATTAAAATTTAGTTATTCACAATTTCCTTCTGGACTCAAAACTGTATTCTCATGACAGGTCATGCAGGACTTTCAAGGCTAAAATGCTTTTATAACTCAAGTATCTCCCTATTGCCTTTTGTATGCATTTACACCCTGAAATGCTATTCCCAACATGTCAAGAGTTTCTTAATATTGCTGAAACCACAAATTTACACTAGCTATTTTCTCAAATTTCTCCAGTGTCCTTCCAGACTAATGCAAAACACCTACCGCCTAGTGAGTCTTGCTTGGAGGAACAATGAAGGATTCCTCATCAGCACGCTACAAAGGACAAATTCCACATCTCACACTGCCTCAAAAAGCCGCAATCATTCACATTGTCATCAGGAAACGCGGCATGCCTTCAGCTTCCGAAATCATGCCGCGCTCTTTGTATTGCATCCCATTAGCTCTGAGATAATAAATAATGACAATGCACAGCACTGACATAACACTTCCATTCTTAGAGAACAAAACACTTTATGAACGCATGCAAACATCATTAATGCAATTTTGCAAGTGGGGAAACTGCGTGGAGAGCTTCAGTTATTTTTTTTTTTCCTGAAGTCCTACAGAGACTGAAGATGGTGGGAAGTTGTTCCTTTAATCCAGTCCCATGGTGTATTTAGGTGCAGAAAAGCCAACAGTGGCACTAACTGCTGACTTGAGGCTGGCTGGATAGAAAGTGTGAAAGTTTCTCTCCCATGTTTCATTTGCCACTTTGGATGGAGCCAAAGTCGGCAGCGGATGCGGTTTGAAAGCTCCTGTGCGAGTGTTCAACGCTTCTCAGAGCCACCATCCACATCACGAGCATCCAAACACAACAAACCCACCCAGCAGAGCCGCAAGGGCCGTGCTTCCTCCTTGTGAGCCTAGACAGCTCTCCCTCAACATGAAATACCGATGAGCAAAGGTGCACGAGGAGTATTCGGCTGGGGTCCGTACTCCTAGAGTCCATATCCAGCTGACTTCCCAGCCAAAAATTACACCCTTTGCTTCCCAGTGCTGAGATCCAAGCAGCACCCCCAAGCAACAGCTCATCAGGCAGCTAAAAAATCACAGTCTTATATGTCATCAGGATGTTCCTCCAGAAACACACTTGGGTGAGAAAAATGGTAGACTAAGTCAAGGGATCATCTCCTCCATGCCTAGGGTTGAGCCGAGCTCCCCCCTCTCTGCAGCGGAACCAAGAGTAACACCAAAGCAAACAAGCTTGGAGAATACCCACGATTAAAGAGGAAATATTATTCCCAAAACAAATCAGGATGTGTGATTTCTGGCAATGGAGACTGAGCTTATTTTGTTCTTTCTCTGTGAGAAACATGAAGGTGCAAGTTGGCCTGTAGGAGAGCGGGGAAAGTCGCTGCTGAAAGTGAGCCGACTTCCAGGTCTGTCATGTGCTGGGCAATTATTCACTTTTTGTTAATTGATAAAGTACACATAACACTTGTATACACATCAGCGTGAAGCAGGTATTAATACATTAACCTTGACAGGAATACCCACAGTGATTTAAGCAAGCACAGAGAATGCCCGTATGGCAGAGAAAATAACCAAAAATCACAGCGATAAATTTTGGAGGGAATAAAGTAAGATCTGTAAGGCAAAGCACATCAGCTAAAGTGCAGCTGAAATTCAGAATACAGACCCGAAGAAGGGCTCTCCAGCGGTTGAACAAGCAGCCTGGCTAGTGGCTTAAATAGCATAGGCTGCACAATTTCTTTGGGAGCCAATAAAGAAAAACAAATCTGCTGCCCAAATAAACCCGAACGCATTGAGACACTTCCAGCAGCAGCTCAAGCTGACAAAATTGGAGCTAACAACGAGGCACACCAGGCGCGTGCAAACACCCACCCCAGTTCCTGTCGTTTGGCCTCCCTGTACTGGACATGGAGAGGAGGTGACATGGCGATGCCACCCCTGGGGGGGACTCCTGAGGTCTGTCCTGGCGCAGGACTGGGCTGTGTGACAGGCTCCTCGCAGCCTGCTCGGGGCAGGGTTTGCGCCACAGCCCAGCGCGGGGGTCTCCTCCCACCGCGACGCAGCCAGCGGAAGAGGAATTGGCCTCGGAGAGCTGCCTCCAGATGATCCAATTCCGGAGCCGGACACCTCCCTGCGCAAACAGGTGCTTCTCCGCATGCAGCGAGACAGAGCGGGGACAAACAAGGATGCAGCAATGATTATGTGGGCTATTTTTTCCCTGTTAAATGCTCTGTGATAAAGAAAGAGTCTAATCTAGCCAAAATACCACACCTCAGTTTGGTAACACCAAAACGCATCCACCCGGCACACGCTGATTGCGTTCAGACATCCACAGGCAGCCTATTGTAATTTATTTTATATTTTAGCAAGGTTTGGGCAGACTTTAATTAACCAGCCTGGGGAGAATGGAATAAACAAGGCAAACTGGGAGAGCAGAACCCCAGGGCAGGCTGCGAGGACAGAGCCACCGAGCTGGTGTGCAGTATCCGGCACCAAGGCTTCCCGTGAAACTTTTAAAGGAGTGAAGCTTCAGCCAGTTTCCTTCAAAAAACAAAGAAAGGCAGAAGCAGATTAAGGGAAGGCTCAGAAAGAGCAGAATCTCTTGCAAAAAAAAAAGCTATGCAGAAACAGAAAAAAACCTGATCAATGCTTGCTGCATCCTTGGACCTTATTTTCAGTGGTTTAGTGAAAAGGATGTTCTCCAGCTTTGAGAAGCTTGCTGGTTTTATTACCTCTTAAGACTAATTTTTGCGCTGTATGAAATGACAGGAAGCTCCCAAACGTTAGTGAAATGGCATTAAAGCTTCCCTTGTCACCCAAGAAAGTCAGTGTGGTGGTGTTTGGTTTGTTGGTTTTTTGATTTTGGGTTTGTTAAAGTGCACTTCTGCCACTTCTAGAATAAAAAAGAAACGCTATTGACATACAGTTTCCTGGAGGTAACAGGAAACACCAGACATCCAAGATACAAAATTATACAAAATCAAGGAGTTAATTTCTTCTTCAAACGCTGTGGGATATGTGCAGGCGGGTATTTCTTGAGGCAAAAGAATTTACCCAGGGGGAGGGACCCACGGCCATCGCGCATGGGCATTTTTCAAGAGAGCAGGTTGGCCCAGCGTAGTGGACACAGGACTTGGTGGAGTTGGTATTTCTTCCTCTCTTCGTACACATCTCCAGTACAGTGATGAATTATTTTCCTAGGCAAAAAGTTTTTCCGGCTTGCCCTGAGTGCTGGCAACTGGGGCAGAGGTAATTCCACCCAGTTGAAGGGGCCTCATCCGACCTCCTGGATTTATGCTGCCCTTTGGTGCTTCTGCTGTTCAGAAAGACCAAAAGCAGACTTTCCATTTCCAACATGGTTGGCTTTCAAGGACCCATCCCAAGATGGTGATTTTCTGGTCGGAGCTGTGGACAGAAGCAAGCGATGGGGTGATATTCCCTTTGCAGACGGAACTGCAGGAGACCTGCAGACTCTCCTTTGCATCAGCTGGAGCTTTTTGCCTTGTCCTGCTATGGCTTTCGGACAGAGAAAATTGGAATAATCCAGCTTTTTGGTGACAAACTCAAGGACTTCTGTCTTCTTCAATCTATATGGAAGAAGCCACAGGATTTGAATGAACCCAGTGCTTGAAGAGGCCTTTTCTCCTCACTAACCCCCCAAGAAAGGCAGCCCAGAGATATGTCAGGGGCACTGCTGGGGATTCCTGGTATTTTTTGCCAACAGAAGGTGCACAAATTCTGCAAAGGGCGAGTCCTTCAAAATTGTTTCCTCTCTACCCAGCTCCATTTCAAGACTGACCTGCTGGGCCCGGAGCCAGCTGTTCCTCCAGCGGGGATTTCTGCAGACTTTGTGACTTTTTCCTAGCGGAGAATTTAGGATAAACAGCCCACAAATGACTGCTCTCTGAAGACTACTGACAGAACAGTTCACGGCTTCGCACCTCCTCCCCATCTGCTACAAAAAGCAAGGGGGAAGGATAGAGCTCGAAATAGCAATTCTTCACCTCCAGCCTCTCAATCCGGTTGGAAAAGAGGAGCGGAGAGGCCGTAGCCTGGCAGATCCCAAGGGCTGAGAGTGTAAATGTTGTCAGGGGCTGTGGCAGCACCATCCAAGCCGTCTCCTCCCACGGCTGCTCTGCCGGCTGGTCTCAAGGCAAAGCCACGGTGCCAGGCTGGCAAAGGGCACCTGCTGATGGCTGCGGTTACCTCCTGCGTCTTGGAAACTCACTGTGGGAAAGCAAGACTGAAGGTGGGACGATACCACAGACACCTGCAGGGTTGACCGTTCTGTATTTCCCCAGTTTTCTAAGAAAACAAAAAAATAATCTAAGAGTACCGTGTTTTCATTCAGCAAGGAGTTTTGTTGTCCATCAAGGACTACACAAGTTGTCCCACCAGCTTGCACAGAAAACCCCAAACAGATCATTTAAACTCTTATCAAGAGGTTTGTTCCAGCAAGCCCACTGTAGGATGAAGCATACACGCAAGGGCTACAGCTTTTATATTCAGAAAATTCCACTGAAGGAGATAAGAAAACTCATTGCAGAGGCACCTTAATAACAATCCCCACCATATGCAAGTCCAGTAGTTTCAACATAATTACAACATCAGGGTTGCAGCATAACTAAATGTTTTAAAGAAAAAAAAAAGTGTCCTTCAAATTGCTTATAGGATCCATGAAATCCAATTCTATGTCGTTACCTCGCTTGTCAGGGTAGGCTTTAGCTTGCCCTATTGCATGGACACATATAAATTACACAACCTGTGATTTCTAGACCAGGTATCCTGCTAGAATTTCACACACCACAACGGCAAATAACTTCCACTATATTCACTGCTGCTGCATCTCTAAATCCACTGTGCCTCCCTCTTCCATACCACCACCTCGGAGTTAATCTGGGTTATTGACAGCAGTTCTAACATCAGGGAAGATAAATGCCTTGTTGCTGGATGGGACCAGAGCAACTCTTATTCCTCTGCCCTTTGCCTCATCCCCAATTCCAGACCACACTAAAATGGCAAAGATTTAGCCTGAGGGACAATCCGTTAACAGTTTTTCTTCCAAATATACCATAAGTTTGGTGAAGAAAAGCCGTTATGCAGTGAAAGAAATCCCTCTACGCGGCAGGACCAGATGAATCTGAGCAATCGGCTCCACACCAGGCTCTCCAGCGGTGCCTTTGGCTTTACTTTTCAAGGTATGCAACTTCTCAGGAGCTCCTAAAAATAAACCTAGAGCAGCAAAACCCAATCGCTACCATCTAAGTCAGCACTTAGAAGATGAAAAGAGCACTGACTCAACTCCCATAGTACCCAGAGACCTTACATATTCAGGCTACGCAGAGATCCCAGAGCAACGCCAAGACGTGGAAGCAGGAATTACACAGCAGGCAGCGGCATCCTCATCAAATCCCGCTGCATCTTGCCAACTGAGACACCTCAGGTAACACTTGTGTCTCTCTCTCTTCCCAGTTCTTTGTGCCAAATCCAAAAGATTAGCTTGAGCTTGTTGTGACAATCCACTTTTCCAAAAAAAGTCAATACATAAATTCAAGGTATTTAATGCATTTGTTCTTTAAGTGCTGTGCTTTGATCTCCACCCTGATAACAAGCAAGTAATTGAGGCTAGCCTAAAGCACAGTGGCAGCATGTTATTCGGCAGCATGGCACGGAAAGCCGGCAGCTCGGTTTATTTGGCATTCCTGCATCCCTACCTATTGAAGGGAGAACATAACCCGCCTGTTACAGGCTGGGGGAGTCCAGGAGGGAGAGACTCCAGCATCCACACTCTTGGCTCCAAACTCTGCAAGTGCCCCATCTTTTCTCATTTATTTATTATTATTTTTTAAATCGATTCTCACTGACTAGAATTATTTTTAAAAAATGCAACTTATTAAAATGCAAAGAAGCTGAGCTCAGCTTTTGTCATCAACGTTTCTTGCAGCACTAGCAACAAGGACGTTGGGGACAGACCCCTGCAAAGACCCAGGATCATCTGGGACATGGGCATCACCATGGCTCGCTGCAGGAGGAACATGGTTTCGGCCTGTCCAGCAGACAGATGCTCCTGGATGTCAGGAGCAGCCTTCATAGAACAAGAGATGGAAGGGAACTCAGTGCTATTCCTAAGGGGGGAAAAAAATGTAAACAGGCACAAAATCACAAGTTTAAACCATTGAGTCTGTGAGTTTACCTCTTCCACTGAGTCAGGACCTCATATGGCTGGGCACGGAAAGGCTTCTACCACTCAAGAGCTTTGCAAAATTTTGGGGGAAAGCAAAGAACTGAATACAGCTCCCCGAAACAGCCATCCCAGCTCCCACCCACCTGGCTGGGAAGAATGTCTCAAATTAGGAGCATCCATAGCTTACAATAAAAAATGGTCATCGCTTAGCAGTTCGTGGTCGCTATTTCATGAATTATGACCAGAACCATCAAGCACAATTTGATTCCTGCAGCCAGGCATAAGGAAGCAAAACCCACAGAGCTCTCTCCTGAGGTTCAGAGACAAAGGGGTTTGCTCCCTCTGCTCTCCTCCTGGCTCAAAGATGGTGCTTATGCAGAGCTGCCTGTTTAGGAGCAAGGTGTGACAGACAAAAAGCCTGTCTGGGACCGAGCTTTGCTGAGACAAACTCCAAAATCATCAGATCCTGATTCAATACATCTCTCCAGAAAAGCAGCCTTCTTTTCCAAACAGTATAATAGCACTTGTGGGGACTGTGAACCCCAAGCCAACGGCAGCCACTGCTCTGCGTTGTGACTAGCTCTAAAGTCATCCATAACTGTTTCTAGTTAATGCGTGTTTGAACATTTATATGGTGAATTTGGCAAGTCCCAAATTCAACTCCATCATTATAAATTCACTACTGTGCTTTACGCGAGACTATGAACTCTAAGACAAGACTGCCTCTCGTTATGACGATGTGGATATGCCCTTAATCTCCTCTTGGTAAGGAAATTGCTCTGTTCTCATCACTGTAATAGCTGGTGGCCACATTTATCCTAATTTGAATTCATCTTCCTGACCACGGGGAACCAGAACTTTGTACAAAAGCAGTCAAGAACCTCTAGTGTTTCCTCTCCCATCACAGTCCTCCCTTTCCACCTACTAAGCAGTGTACCCAGGTGGCCAAGAAGGCCAATGGCATCTTGGCCTGTATCAAGAATAGTGTGGCCAGCAGGAGCAGGGCAGTGATTGTGCCCCTGTACTCAGCACTGGTGAGGCTGCAGCTTGAATGCTGTGTTCAGTTTTGGGCACCGCAGTATGGGAGAGACATTGAGGTGCTGGAGCGTGTCCAGAGAAGGGCAACGGAGCTGGTGAGGGGTCTGGAGAACAAGTCTGATGAGGAGCGGCTGAGGGAGTTGGGATTGTTTATCCTGGAGAAGAGAAGGTTGAGGGGAGACCTTCTCACTCTCTACAACTCCCTGAAAGGAGGTTCTAGCCAGGTGGGGTCAATCTCTTCTCCCAAGGAACAAGTGACAGGACAAGAGGAAATGGCCTCAAGTTGTGCCAGGGGAGGTTTAGATTGGATATTAGGAAAAACTTCTTTACCGAAAGGGTTCTCAAGCATTGGAAGAGGCTGCCCAGGGAGGTGGTGGAATCGCCGTCCCTGGAGGTATTTAAAAGCCGGGCAGACGTGGTGCTGAGGGACATGGGTTAGGGGTGGTTTTGGCATAGGTTTATGGTTGGACTCGATGATCTTGAAGGTCTCTTCCAACCCAAGTGATTCTGTGATTCTATGATTCTAAGCCACCTAACATGCTGCCCACGTGTCTCCTCAGGGTATTCCTCGAACTTGCTCCAATAGCAACGGAACAGAGAAGCTCAGCCCACGACTGATCTTCCGGAGACTCATGTCACAGCCATCCCTACCTCATAAATTCTCCATTAGCCAATCTCCGTTGTCTTCGGTGTGTCATTCTCCATGTGACACTGTGCCAAACACTTCCCAAAACCTGGAGAGCTGAGACCCAAAGTGCTTCCCCTGTCTGCAAAATCAGCTCTCCCTGAGCAATTGGGGTAACCTGGTTTTACCTGGCATTTAATTATGTAATAATTGATCATCTGATAGTCATCACTTAGTCTTCCACCTTAGCATCACCTGTGATGCAGTTTGGTTGATTCTGCTGAAGGTCGTAATAAAGCCAGTGGGTAGATTACATGATAGACCTGAAAACCTGAAATGTTTTCCAATGGTCACTTTGTCCTTCGAGCTTGATGGCCAAATGCAAACTTCGAGGGAAAAGATGGACAAGGAAGAAGATTCTAAGAAATGCCTTTGGGGAAGGGGCAGGTGATAGTGGGGTTTCTCATGTCCCATATTATAACACAGGAAGGAGAGCATCCCGTATGTTTCCAATACAACTCACAGCCTGAAATACAGGAAATCTCACGTTACACAGATGTCTAGCAACCCTACCTCGTGGAACACCGTGGGAGCTGGACCAGAGCCTGAATTCCTCCTCTGCTTCCAGCTGATATTACACACATTGAGAGCACACTGGTCACATCTCAGAGGGTAGCGATGTTCAAGCTTCAGCTTGCAAACGGCGGATAAGATCTACTGCGGTCCTGCACCATCCCTTCGCTCCCATCTAATACTATATTAAGGCTCCAGGCAGGAGGCGGCTTCCAGGCTCATGTAACACGTGGGGGAAGCTCTTTAGGAGTCCAGCAACCAAGGAGAGGAAAAAAATGTGGCAACAAACTCCAGGCCAGGCCATGCCAAGCACCTCCTTAAGAGCCTCAAGCAGGTAGTTCACACTAACAGGAACCAGCACATTGAGAAAGGACAGGGAGCATCACGCTGCCCAACTAGGGGAACTCTTCCAGCTGGCTGCATAAATCGCACCGGCCGAGTCCTGGGTGCTGTGCGCTAACGCTCCTAGCCATTTCGTCAACTGCCTTCGCTTGCATTGAACACAGCAACATTAGCACAGTGCAATGACATCAGATCCAGGTGATGCATCTGCCCACGGTTACCTCTGGTGAGATTACCCCAGTCCCACCGGCGAGGTTTGTTCTGCGAGGAGTACAGAGCTGTCTGGGCAAGCTGAGGGTGGCTTGATCTTTACTGCAGATCCCTCTCTGTGTTTTCTTAGGATTCCTGCTATTAGCCAGAGCAGTCTGGGGCTGTTTTCATAAGGCAAGGGAAGCACATGATTAAAAGAAGACAAAGTCTCTGATCTTCTCTGAGCAGAATGTTTGGCATTGCTCGCTCATGCAAATTATTCAGCGCAGCGTCGGGTCCCTGGTAGCACACAGAGCTGCTCGCCACCCCTCCAGCGAGCTGGTCTGCTGGGACGCTGCACAGATTTAGGTGATTAAGAGATGTTGATGCGATTTGGAAACAAACACAGCTGTTACAGATGTGGACAGCTTCACGAGGAAGGGGGGCAGTGACACCTGCAGCTCCAAATATTGCACTTGTAGAGTTGGCCTTGGCTGGGGCTGCCGCTCCGTGCCAAGCGCCGGCACTGGGCACTGCCCATCCACCCTGCGCTGTGCCGAAATGCAGGGGTGGGAGGGAGGGTGAAGGTGGGCTTATCCTGCTGTCTGCAAGTCTCTACCGAAAAGCCAAAAGGATCAGAGTTAATCACCGTTGGGATAAAGAGCGAGCAGGAGTCAAGGTGGAAGCCACCTGTGAGGTGTTCTACAGGAGCAGGTTCGTAGCCCCCTGGCCAAGAAAATATAAAGCGAACGGATAGAGGGTATTTAAAATAGAGCTATTTCCCTTTTCTGATCTCTTTCAGGAAACAAGATACAAACTGAACTTCAAGAATAAGAGTTTCCTCAAAGGGAGACAGGAGAGACCTTGAGAGCCCATCGTGCAGCAGCATCCCCAAGGATGGGCTTCCAGGGCAGCCTCTGGGCCAAACTGTTGCAGCAGGGATGCCCTTTACTCCAACCGACCAAACTTCCTGGTGGCCAGCAGGCATCGCAAGGAAAAGCCGGCACTGCTAGAGGTCCTGTCCCACAGCTGCAGCAGTAAGGAAGAGCACGGGTGGATTTGCCCTGCGCCTCGCAGCCCCATATGTGCAGTGCGCTGGGCGACGAGCAGCGTCCAGATAGACCCAGTCTGGGCAGACACTGGGCCGCCAGAAAGAAGCCGGTCCCACATGTGGAAGGATAAACGCTCGTCGCTGCCCTGGGAGACACATGCAATCGCTCAGGGATGAGCCCCCCCACTTCTTCACAGTTTGCACAGCACAGCGACAGCAAACAGGTCTCGCTACCCCAGTACGAGCTAAGGGTTAACATCTGGCAGCCAATTTAGGTTCTTAGGGGTTACCCCAACATAAGATTTGTCCTGTGCCCCCCCCCCCGCCACGCCACCCGATTCAGGTGTGAGAGGAACCGCAGGGCCGGTACACGTCATCCGCCCAGCAGGACCCATCGCACAGGCGCCGCTCGGGCACGGATGGGACGCTGCCAACCGCGAGCGAGGGACAAAAGGGAAAAAACAGCAGCAAGTCGCAGCGATCCAACAGCAATTCCAAGGAAAAGACACCTGAACCCAGCAAGCCTTGAGGGGAATTCTTGTCAGCATGGGGAGGCATGCCCCGGTACCCCTCTCCTGCGTTCAGGAGCCAAGAAAAACACGGGTTGGGAAAACAGATGCTGTGACAGTCACACCTGTGAGCTCTCCTCTGCACAGCCCACCTCTCCCCAGGGAGCCCTGCCAGCCACCCGGCCCATCCCACCGCGGAATCCCAGGCTCAGCTCTCCTCCCTGGTGTCTCCAAAGAGTTTGGCCCCATAAATATAGTCCTTCAGGAGTTTGCAGCCTCTTGAAAACCTCAAGCCTCTGTAAGCAGTAATTTCCAACAATTATGGTTGTGCTACTCAGTCCCTTCTCTACCAAGACCCCCTTGACATCTCTCTCTCAGGGCTCTCCTTGAGCTGTCCCACCTGCAGAGTCCCCTGTAACCCCCCACCTTGTGCTGTGTCCCACAGACACCTCAGGGCCATGGGGCTCCTTCTCTTCTCTCCCCCTGGCCAGAGGGAGGAACCTTGAAGAACGATAGGAACATCGAAGAAACTTCTCTTCCTGGCAGAGCCACCCTCATCCCCACACAAATCCACCTTTCCCCATGCCAACCATTTCATCACTTGATGACCAAACGTTATTTTATAGTAGATATATATATATATTTTAATATATATATATATAATATAGATATAGTAGAACCAAATCCAAATGCAGCCAATACCTCCAAACAACCACTGTGACTGCACGTTATCTCAGCTCTATCAGCTTTCTGTCTCGAAACAATGCTGGCAGCAAATCCCAGCTATGATTTTAAAGATAGCGAAGCTTCTTCAATGACTCAGCCACGTATTTTTCAGGTGAGAAACCCTGAGCAGCTCAGCATCTCTCCCCCCGCGTTCACCTCCTGCAAACTGGAGCGCCCACCCCGAATGACAGTAAATCCACATCTAGCCACCACCACAAAAAAAAAGCCCAAAAAAACTAAAGCAAGCCCTGCTGAGTCAGCAGCTGATGCTCAGAGATGTTTGCAGAGAAGATGAGCACAACTGCACCCTCCAAACTCCTCATCCGCCCCCTGCCCCACCGCACGCGCCACGGCCGCGGCACTTGCATAAAGCAGTCGCTTCTCCTCCTCTCGGTTTTTCTACCCTTGAAAGAAACCTTACTCATTTGTGCAGTCACCTGAAGACCTGAGAGCGAAACTCCTGCGTTGGGCAGGTTTCAAGGTCTCTTTGTACCAAACACGGTCCGGTTCTGGGACGAGGAAACCAAAAGCGAGAAAATTTCTCGCCCGTTCAAAC
Source organism: Pluvianellus socialis (assembly GCA_013400795.1). Lineage (NCBI taxonomy): Eukaryota > Metazoa > Chordata > Aves > Charadriiformes > Charadriidae > Pluvianellus > Pluvianellus socialis. The sequence continues at coordinate 20,449 of VZTS01018217.1, read as the reverse complement.
TGCCCTTAACTCTCCTATTTTTATTTTTCTTTTTCTTTTAGGGATTTTAGGTTTGGTGGCAAAGGAGGGGGAAGAAAGAAAAAAGCAGGCAAGGAGCAGCAGACCCATCCCGGCCAGCCCTGCAGCTTGCCGGCAAAATACCAGGCAAAGGGGCTCTGCGAAGAAAAATGGGCAGGGAGAGGAAGAAGGAGAGAGAGGAAAAAACAAAAACCCACCCCCCCCGGAACACCCCTACCCTGCAACTTAATAAACAGCAGCAGCCCGCGTGCACCTTTCATAGAAACCCCTCTTTATTGCTAGTGGGCAAGTGTATTTTTATCCTGTGGCTTTCTGTTTTTGCAGGCACATTCCAGCACGAAACCAGAGACAACGCGCGCCGCTGAGCAGCGGAGTTTATTTTAAGGGATGTAACATTTTCCTGAGAGGATGCTCTATTTGCATCTGCTGCAGGAAGCAGTAAAATGGCAGGTGTGTTTCCACCTAACCCAGAGACCCAAAACAAAATGCACAATGCAAAGCAAAGGCTTTTTGTCTTGCAAATCTCTGCTCCGCGCACTGAAAAATAAGACCAAAAAAAATAAAGAAAAAGAGGGAGGGAGAGGGGTTTTCCCCAGGGCCTGTTTTCTAGCTTATTAGTCCTGCAGATGCTCAAGACCTACTTTGCCAGGAAGGAGATTCATGCCCACCGGCAGGAGAAGGTAGCAGCAGTCGCAGTCTGCAGGCTTAACCGCGGCTCCTCATTTGCATACATGTAAAACTCATAATTGCTGCCGTACATGCTGTACCTTGCAGGGCAAGCGTGCTCCTTCCAGAAGCAGCCTTCAGCGAGGAGCTTTTGGTGAGGCCTCGCTCAGGAGCGTGCACTCGGGGTAATTTGGAGGACAGAGCAAGTAATTATATTAAAAAAAAAAAAAAAAGTATATCTATCTACTTTGAATGCAGCTTCTTTAAGCCACAACGACTTTTCAGTGCACCACGTCAATTTGACTTGCCCTCGCAACAATCCCGCTGCGGTTACATCCTCTGAACAATTAGTACCTCCAGCACAAAAATGCAGGGAACTTTCTGGATGTCACAGAAAGAAATTAAAGATTTTTGCTTGCCTTTTTGCCCAGCCTTATACTTTGTGAAAAAAAAAAAAAAAAAGATGTATTTTTTATACTTACCGTTCTGCTCTGGCAGGTTATTACCTCCTTTTGCAAAGGCCAACAAGAAAAAGTGTGAAATGAGGGAAAAAAACACTTGAAGACAGTGTTAAGTATTTAAAAGAAAAGACCTTTTTTGTAATAAAAAAAAAAAGTTCAATTACTCCACTAGCAATCAGTGTCACAAGAGCAAAAGCCAAGAGCTTAGTAAGATCCCAGGAACGCTACAGCATTTGTGAGGATACGCAACGGTATTTAGAGTTGTATTATACAGGCTAATGTGCCACAAAGGGTGAAAAAGCAAGATTAGCTGATTGTGGGCTTAGAAGGAAGTTGCCCAGGAAATATAATAGTTTTGTATGGAACATTGGTATTTTAATAAAAATCTCAGTTCAAAGTATATTTATGGGCACAGTAACACAAAGTGCAAAAAAGGGCAAAAGCTTTCACTCAGAAGACGATGTTTTCAGGAAATGGAGCTATTTTTTACTCATTTTCTGTTCTCTAGAAATCATTCTGAGATAACCCATGGGTCTTTTTGCCGCTTTCACGTTTTCTGCAGAGGACAATACTCCTCCACCTGCTCCATCCTTCTGCACCGTCAGCTTTTCCCTCAGCGCCTTCCTCTTTGTCACCTTGCAGCCCTTTCCTGTTTGTTTTTCTTTATGGCTCGTGGTTTGAGTTGTGTTTCCTGGGAGTGAGGAGTTATCCGTGCCCACACGCCTGGATGGGCTGCAAAGCCATGGGTCTGCTCTGGCCTCCAGGCAAGGCTGCCCCGTAAAACCTAAGAAAACAAATATGTCTGCGCATAATTCAGAATAGAATCACTCTTTGGACTCTGAACACTTAAAAATAAATGTGCTTTCACTCAGCCTCTTCTCACGTGCGTGTCACAAAGATGGGCAAAACCCGTCCTAAACCTAAAAAAGGTTTAGGAAACACACCTGAATGTCTCCTGCTGCTGCCAGAGTGCCACGGGTGGCACGCAGAGACCCTCAACCCCACCCAACACACCCAACGCGCTACCCACAAACCACCCCCTGAAGGTGCCCACCAGCAGCCATGGCAGCTAAGTGTCCTCTCCCACCTCAACTCCACCAGCGCAGCACCCACGTGGGCTCCAGCCTCCCGCCTGGGACTGACCGCGAGGTGTCTCCTCCTAATTAACGCAACGAGCAGACGTATCATCTCCCAGGCTCAGTTCACAGGCGGATGAAACGGTGACTCAGCTGCGCGCTCAGGGACGCCGCTGATTTATTCTCACAAAGCACGGGGACGCGGGCAGCGGCCACACAACCATCCACGCGGCTTTATGGCGGAGACGATACAGCCGAGCTTCGTCGCCATAAATCCTCCTTACGAGACCGTCTCATAGAGAAGTCCCCCAGCGGAGGCGAGAGCTTCGTTTGCTAAATCTCGCTTAATTGCTGGCGTGACGGGAGGGATGCAAGCACCGCACGCAGGTATGGGAAGCTGCAAAGGGAAGGGTTGGTTGAACACAGCACTGTGTTCAATTTGCTTATTGGAAAATGAGAGAGAGGGGAGGGCAGCTCCTCAGGTATTGTATTACTGACAAATAATGTCACTCTGCCCCGCATTGCACGGTCAATAATTAAAAGATCATAGGTGCCTCCCTAAGGAAAGCATGCAAAGACGGAAACTGGGGGGACACAAGTTTCCACTGTACCAAAAAAGACAGAATATCACTTAATTTCATGTACAGGCAATTATTTCTATAATATAGTTTTCTGTTGCAGAACGGCAGAGAGCCCCGAGAGTATCAAATTCCCATTAGAGAGACTAATGGCAAAAATAAAGGGATAACTTGTGCCCTGTCTCCGTGGAAAGGTTAAGGGGATCTTTGCGTTAAAAAACCTGGTTGTAGATGTGGGGTGCAAGTGGAACCCCCCCCTCCTTTGCAGCCCCCTGCGGCACCGGCGTTTCACCTCTTGACACCCCAGTTCTGCAGCTGCATGGTGGACATCATCCCTCTCCCCCCGCTCCCAGGAGAAGAAGGGGGAGTTCTGAGGGGTTTCATGTACAAGCAGGGCAGAGGACACAAAACCCCCACCTCTCTTCTCCAGTGACCCCAGCACCACATCTCCTTCAGAACTGGGAGAAGCAAAAGGGGTCTCTGCGAGGTGCTCACCTTATGGTTAGACCTGATGATCTTAAAGGTCCCTTCCAACCCTGGTGATTCTATGATTCTACCTTGTAAAACATAGAACAAAAAGCTGACGTTATTTTACCAACAAATAATGTATCTGTTCCCTTTGTACCCCGACTTTTCATTCTTTGTGAGGTTTTTTGCACTCACTAAAGCACGGAAGTTTTTCCTAACTTGCAGCCAAGTGGCAGGTAATGCCCTCAGGACTCACCCCGTCCTGTTGACAGCACCAATACGCTTCCTTAGTACCAGCACCAACTTTCAATGGCATGACAATTCCTGCCCCACGCTGCCCCCCTCGACAGAAACCACCATGGCTGCCTGCTTGTGAGAGGCCGCCCCAACTCTCCGTGCCAAGACGTTCCGCTTCCCGTTGCATCCTCAAATCCCATCCCCAGGAAGCAAGAGAGCCAGCTTTGGCAGCGCCACTCGGGAGAGGTGGGTTGAAGAAAGCAACGACCAGAGCTACAAGGAAGATCCAAGATCCAAGGAAGGTGCAAGAGCAACTCAAGCCTCCTCAGTCCCTCAGGGAGAGGAGCTCATCATTGCAGCTTCAATGGAGATCAAAGTCAGCTCCCAAAGGGCTCTACGACTCGCTGCAAGGGTGGCAATGGATGGGCTGTGCTGACAGCAAACAAAGATTAACGAGAGGAACTGGGTGGGCTTGGAGCCTTCTGTGAGATGCTACGGTCCAGCCCAACTGAAGAACGGTGGGATTATCCCCGCAGGCAAAGGACAGCATCCACAGGATGGCCCCAACCCTGTGAGGCACCCACCGTACAACCAACATCACCACTGAGGCACCACACTTCCAGCATGAAAGGATGGGGTTTATCCTGAAGTTTCTTGGTTTGGGTTTGTGCATAACCTAACCTCACCTGGACGGAGCTGAGGCTCACGTGAGTGCTTTCAACCCAGACAAGAACCCAGAGTACAGCAGAAACTGGAAGAAGGTGACCAAGCCACACTCACGTGCCACCAACCATCACCCCCCATCATCACAACGAAAAGAGACGGAGGATCAGGCTAATGGAGTTGACAAGGTGCTGACCCACCAGCTCAGCTTCTACTGGAGGGAAGTGAGAAACCCCTAAGGAAGGTGAAACAGAACCATACCCAACCACGGTTCATTGCTATACGCCCTCCAGGAGGCTGAAACTCCTCCCTGATGTTCACCCAACCTAGTTAACCTCACCAATGAGCAGGTAAATCGCCATTTTGCCACCCAAACCACAACGCGGGGAAGTGCCTGGGTCAGAGCTGACCTAGTACCCGCGGGACCATCTCCCTCACCACTGGTGGTGCGTCTCCATCTCATCATTTCTCCTCCTGCACTGCCTCCCGCGCCCTGGCTGAGCTATTTGCTTTCACCAACTCGAAATGCGCTGCCCATTAGTGACAAAGTGACCTTTCTGTCCCAGTTTTATGACACAGCATAACGAGGAGATGCAGCCAGTCTCTCTTAAGACTTCAACTGTTCACATACTCCCCAAGTCTACTCCTTTCCAGAGCAGGTAATGTTCTTTCCCCTGACTTCAAATGCAAATTGAGTGATTTTCCTCTTTGAAGTTATCAGCTGTAATCTTCAAGTTTGTCCTTACGTCCAAGCACTTTTCAAAATAATTTATATTAATTGTTCCCACTGCAATTTGGTTCACACACCAACCTCCCTGCGTAAAAAACTCCACCTAAATTCCTGACATGCCCAAACCTTCCATTAATTTGTGCCCACTTGTTCGTGTGCTCATTTCTGGCCCAGTAATGTTGGGAATTCATTAGCTCTAACTCCCCACATCCAAACACCTGCGAGGCTAGTCCCCACTTTCAGCACAAGGCTTTTGACAACCCTTCTGGTACCTTGACCAAACATATTTGGCCTCATAAAACCCAGCCAGCCATAAAATGTGCTGTTCTCCTCTACGCCAAGAGGAGGATGAGGCAACAAAGCTTTGACACGTGCAGTCTTTGTGCACCGTGGTGGCACAGCCGACTTTTCCAGCACTCGCGTCTTCCGGAGAAGGTGCCAGGGTCGCCACCTGGCCCTGCATCTCGCAAGCATTGCAGCCCTGATGGAGCATTGAGGTTTGTTTATCTTCAAAAAAAAAAAATATATATATATATATACTATGGGGTCAACAACAGGCACTCCAGAGAGACAATGTGATTCTGTGACTCACAGGAGGACCTGGAGGCACATGGTGGCACCATCCCATGCCAGGAGGAACTTTGCTGAGAGTAGGATGCCCAACTCTGTTGCAGCATCAGCAGTTTTTGCCTAAAGCTGCATTTGGGCTGCAAACAGCCTTCAGCAAAGCTGCCAGCAAGAGAAGGAAGGAGAGGAGGGACTTACCCTGCCAGGGTGCCCGAGGTACAGGGACACAGGTGTTGGCAGCCCAGGCCCCCCAGCAGCTCGCTGGGACACCCTGCTGTTGCTCCTGGTACAAACCACACAACTTCTCCGGTTTTAATAAGGAGAAAACCAGAGTTTAAGCTGATACTGGAAATATTCTGCCACCACATTTCACTGCTCTGCACAGGTTTCTGCAGTCGATGCCCAGGCAGGTACAAGCCCTCAGCTCCCCATCTCACACCTTTCTTTTGAACGCAAAGACTTCTCCTCGTGCCTGTACAGGGGCATGCACAGACACCACTTCTCAGCTTTCTAAGAAGTGTGGAAGAAACCTCGAGCTGCTGCTGAAGGCCCCAAAAGAGCAAAGCTCGGGACTTCCAGCAAGTCGCTGAGAGCTGAAAAGGCTCATTAATCCTCACCCAAATCTACTGACGTTACAAATCCTTTGCTGCTACAAGCACCATATGTTTCCTCCCCCTCCGCATTCACCGTATTTACCAATTCACCCCATTAAGTAACAAAAATCATCTCTTTGCTGGGGAGCTTCAATCCTCCTTCCATACACCGCCGCATCCTGGTAACTCGCCTAACGCCCATCCACGCTACGTGGGGCTGGGATGCCGCGTCCGCCACCGGCAGCTCTTCACGCAGGATGCCAACACTGGCCTTGAATCAGAAAAACAATTAGGAGCATGATTAAGTACAACATTATCCAGGACAGCAATTAAACACACGCTTACAGGCAAGCACACGCTTAAACGCTGTCCCGGATGGCGATGCTTTCGGGAAGCAGGGGCCTTTCCAAGGAAAGTGCAGTTGCTGGGTGGATTAACACTGACTTGATTGTGCCGCTGCAGTTTGTGTGGAAAAACCGGGGCGAAAGGAAAGCTGGGAACCTCAACTGCCTACATCAGGCAGCCGGGCTCTTTGCTACCACCCCGTATACTCAGAATTATTCTTCACATCCCCTAATGGCTGGCGCACAACTGAGCAACACTCGTCACATACCCAGCCCATCTACTTTCATTCCCGGGTTCAGGCTCCCGCCTGGCAGTGCGATGGCCCCCAGCAAAGCAAAGCGGGGCCGCGGGGGCTGCCGGAATCCATGGAGTGACACACGCCGAGCACCGCACTGTCCGTATTTAATCTGTTTAATTCTTGCTTTAGCATCGTTTCGTGCCTATTCCCGGCTCCAGCTGTGGAACAAGCAGCTTATTTCTGTTTTCTCGCCGGGATGCGGAGCCAGGAGAGGTCCAAGCCCCGTGTCCCGCAGACCCCTTGGCCCAGTTTACTCCAGCTGGACCCCCAGGTCTCTGTCCCTGTTGCACAGTGGGAGTCTCTGCAACTGGGCTAGTGGCACACGCGTGAGAGGGGACTGGAAATATGTCAGGGGGAAGAAAGAAGAGGCCTTTCCTTTCTTTTTCTATTACTATTGGCTTTAGGAAATGTTTTCTCTCCTGTTTCTGCCAATGGGATGGAGTATGGGATGGCAGCGCAGCGAGCAAGAGGCTGCGACAGGGGGTACCTGCACCAGCTGCTTTATCTTTGTTTTGAGCCCCCAGCTGGAGGCACACAGAGCTGAGAGCACTCTGGAGCTTGCAGCAAACCAAGGGTAAAAAAAAAAAAAATTAAAAATGGCTAAGCTAGGGGAAAAAAAAACCCTCGGAGCANTGCTTTATCTTTGTTTTGAGCCCCCAGCTGGAGGCACACAGAGCTGAGAGCACTCTGGAGCTTGCAGCAAACCAAGGGTAAAAAAAAAAAAATTAAAAATGGCTAAGCTGAGTGAAAAAATAACCCCTGCAGCAAGCTGTCGCTAGTGAAGAAGCAGGCGCTTTGTGGGTTTCCACAGGAGGGAAGAAACACACCAGTCCAGCTCCCAAACCATCTCGGCTCCACAGCAAGAGGAGAAATTCCTAATAGCAAGCAGTGCACCACAGAATCACAGAAACTTAAGGGTTGGAAGGGACCTCTGGAGATCATCTGGTCCAACCCTCCTGCCAGAGCAGCTCCACCTACAGCAGGTGGCACAGGATGGTGTCCAGGCAGGTTGGGAATGTCTCCAGAGTCGGAGACTCCACCACCTCTCTGGGCAGCCTCTTCCAGTGCTCTGCCACCCTCAAAGGAAAGAAGTTCCTCCCCATGTTGAGATGGAACTTCCTATATTCAAGTTTGTGCCCGTTCCCTCTTGCCGTGTCACTGGGCACCACTGAACACAGACTGGTCCCCTCCTCCTGGCCCCCTCCCTTGAAGTATTTATAAGCATTGATGAGAACCCCCCTCAGCCTGCTCCTCTCCAGACTAAAAAGACCCAAATCCCTCGGCGTCTCCTCATGAGAAAGATGCTCCAGCCCCCTCATCACCTTCGTGCCACATCTCATCTGAGCAAACAAGGGCGCCGCGGTCATAGGTGCGAAGATCCACAGCTTTGCGGGACATCTACAGGCAAACCCAGCCCTGACCACCAGGTTGTACACAGGGGAAGTCAGTCAGAAAGGAAAAATCAGACTTATAAAGCTGCTCTGCTCTCAGCCCTGATCCAGTTGCGGTTTGCCCAGCTGCAACGTGTTTACATTTCTAGCAAACTTAATCCCAAACTCCTTGGGCCAGTTATTCTAAGAAAGGAAAGGAACTTTATTAATTATGTACTAGAGAGCTGCACCCACGGTGAGCTGCTCAAGGAGCCAGGCTTGGATTGAAATCTCCAGCGCTGCGTAAACCTAGGAATTTCTGGATGTATTTTATGTCAGGTTTTCTTAATTTACTTTTTAAAAAAACAGGTGTTTTGTAAAATCCCAGATTTTTCCACTAGATATTCTCAGAGATACTAAGGTAGCATTCAGGCTTCTTGCTCTAAGTATGAATGATATTATCTACAGCAGAATTCAGAGCTTGGCAGGCTGAAAGCAAGCAATTCACCTTCAAGCAAGCACTCACCTACTATTTCTATGAATAATAAATACATTAATTTATTAAGTGAATAAAATGCAGGAGACCAGAACTTATTAGCAGCTGCACTGTGAATAACCTGTGTTAGCGATCTAACACTCGAGCTTGAACAAACAGCCGCGTCTCTAAAAATGAAACCGAAACTTCTTCATTTTCGAAAGTTTCTCGCAAGTTAAACCAGTTCTCGTACGTGAAAGTCCTAAAATACTGTCGTCTCGTAATGTCAGAGACCTGTGGGCATCTGGTTTACCGATATGTAGGACAGATGGAAAAGCAGATACTGCTCATGGCAGAGCCCATGAGGACGACAAATGGAGATACCAGGTTTGCTCCAAGCTAGTCTTTCCTACGAACTGTCCTATTTCCATCTACAATTTATTTGGGGCTGTTCCAATACTACATTATATAGCGTAACTGAGAAGAAACCTTCAGGCTAATGCTGCTTTGCATGCGCCGCCACAAAAACCCACCCGGTTTAATACAAACTCTTTTTGGCGTGGTGCTCCCGATAAAGCTAAATTTCACTTTTGCGCGGCCAAAGCAGCGAGGGCACGAGTGGGGTTGGAGCAAAATCCCAGCCCAACCTGCCGAAAAGCTGCGTCCCTGCCCCGGGGAGGGAGGTTTGTCGGCTCCTTCTCTCAGCTAAGGAGTTCGAGTGGAAAATTTCACTGACGGTGTCTTCTCGCTGCCATGGGGTTGTTATTGGAGTATCTCCTAAAGAAAATATTCCTGGGGCTGCTGCTTCTTCAGCTTTCAGAAAAACTGAGCTCTGAGGGAAAGCAAGTAACTCAGCCTTTCAGGGCCGGCCGGTGCGGATGTGAAACTCTATTTAATTTATTTTAGGAAAAAACCTAAAGCTCCTAACTCTTTGAGCCTGAATTACTTATGATTTTCCCTTTCAAAGTGAAGGAAGAATCCAACCTTACATTACCACTGTGAGGATGCAGTAGTGAGGAGCAGCCAGAAGTAGAGAATGTCCATATTAACCCAAGTCACAGTCTGGACTCATTCCTCTGTTTATGTACATTTTTAAAGAGGTTTAATTAAGCTACCACATCTTAGGATGGGTTTTTCAAAGCTATATAAGCAATTCGTAAGAATCCAGATTGCAAAGGGCAGTTCAGGCACTTAGGATTCTTTGAAAATCCGCCACTGGTGTAAGGAGAATTCATTTTCTCCTGTAAATTAGATGTGTGTTTAGCCAAAAATAACCTGGGGCCATGTACAGAAGTTACAGATGATCATAAGCTAAGCACGAGGGCAGAGTTAAGGTTACAGATTTAGACTTTAGTGCCATCCTCACGTGTCACAGCATCAAACATTCCAAGTGTAAAAAGTCACAAGATCGAGAAAATCAGGGCATCTTCCAGTAAGGAGTGGCTGGGCAGAGTCACCCCATGGTCACCAACACATCCATGAAATCAATCTAATAATTGACCAAATCTGAGACTGGCCAAATTCTTTCACTAAAGCTTTAGATCTGTTTAAGGTATTTAAGATAATCTACGTCCTTATATTGGCACAAGCTGTTTAAAATGATCTCAGGCTTTAGATGGGTTTAAGCTGCTTATGCAGCTTTAAGGTTTTAAAAAGGTTTAGACTGTTAAAAAACATTCCCAAAAAGCAAGCGGGGTTGTTTGCTGGGAGCTGGTTGTACCATTTCATGGCTTTTAGTACGGTGCAAATGCAAAAATATGTACGTGGGAGTAAAATATTTTATTTGCAACACTAAAAGTCAGTCAGTCAGCACCCAGTCTATAAATACTGAGTTTATGGGTGAATTCTATTGGCACGAGTTTGAGAGGAGCAGCACACCTAGTTAAAGCACTGAGAACTCTCTCTGTCTTTAAAAAAAAAAAAAAGGTACCCTAGCAAATTGCACAAAAACATGATGCAGCTCTCCATCCAGTTAAAAGAAAAAGCAGACAACATGCTAGTGTATAAACCCTACAAATTCAGCTTTTCTCTCCTCCTTTCTCGTACTCTTATTTCCCACTTTGCACCACCAAAATATAGTACCCCTTGACACGCTCTTCTGGGGAATACACCCATTTGAAAGCCCCCAGGTGCCTGTGGGGATACGAAGTCCAAGGTGTCCATGTGGTGCTGGAAAAGAGGAGCAGGGAGAGCCCATCAGTCCCATGGACACTTGCCTCTGGCAATTCATGGGTACCGCAGCGGGTACTGGGGGACACAGGGGCCAGGAAGGCTCTGCCAGGAGGCCAGGATGGTTTCCACTCTCATCTGCATCTTTGCAGCACAAGATTAACCCCCCCAGAGTACATTTTTCGCAAGGCACATGCTCACACCCCATAGAATCATAGAATGGTTAGAGTTGGAAGGGACCTTAAAGATCATCAAGTTCCAACCCCCCTGCCATGGGCAGGGACACCTCTCACTACAGCAGGTTGCTCAAAGCCCCATCCAGCCTGGCCTTAAACACTTCCAGGGATGGGGCCTCCACAACTTCCCTGGGCAACCCGTTCCAGTGCCTCACCACCCTCACAGTAAAGAACTTCTTCCTAATATCTAATCTAAATCTCCCCTCTTCCAATTTAAAACCATTACCCCTTGTCCTATCACTAGATTTCCTGACAAAGAGTCCCTCTCCAAAGTCCCATGCTCCAAGTCAACTACCCGTCTTGCTGAGGTGCAGAGCCCTTAGCTGCAGGGAGCACTTCTATTTTCCTAAGTCCTCCCTGGTGGGTCCAGCTGGGCTCAAAACATCCCCAAAGTCCCCAAAGTTGACATCTCCATGAGATGCATGTTCTGGGTCTTGCTCCCAAGACCCTGCACCCCGGGCTCTGCGATTGCCACCCTGGTGAGACCTTCTACCAGCCCCAGCTCCACAGTGCCACCTTCTTGCAGGGCACGGGAGGGTGACGGGGCAAAGTCTCCTCCACACCTTGGGCTCAACCGCAGCCCAAAGTTTCTCTCCCACCCAGCACGTGAGATGAGGAACCCAGAGAAAAAGCTTGGCCCCCATCCCCAGAGTGCTGTGCTCAACCGCAAGGATGGAGTCACCACCCGGCCCTTGGGGAGCTTGAATTTCCTTCCCAAAACACTGTCTGGAAAATCCAGGCAACTCTCCCGCTGGAGGGCACACCTTTTATAAACAGTTGCAAGAACACATCTGGTCTCCTTGAGCAAGTTCGATGACTACAATTTTCAGTTCCCCATCCTGCCCCAGGGAGAGGACGGCCCCATCCCTCCATGGCCTCTAGATGCAGAAAACGCAGCTACGCTGGGACAAAGGGACTTTTTTTTTGGCTCTTTTAAGGCATTTGAGCACAGGCTCTGTGGTGCACAGCCACCCTCTGCTCTCATTTCCACAAACATAAAGGCAGAGCATCTGGCCACGTGTCAAAAGTCTTGAAGTCCATCATCCAGCTTATCTTAAATATCTGTTTATTGAAAGTTGTAAAGAACACAAGATTGTGTTCTGTCTGATACACATCACACAAAGGGAAGCTACATATCCGACCTGTCCCTTGCTTACTCCACCTTTGGGTTGCTTAACTTTGCAACCTTTATGTGATATTGATGTAAGCATCCTCTCTCTCCCCGCACCTTTGCGGTTTTTCAGTCGTGAATAAGTTTTTCTCATGCTCAAGATTTTTATCCCAATATGCATTTTTGACTTGGGACTATGCTTCTTCAGATAGGGTCAGGCCCCAAGCATCTCCTGCAGTGGCAAACCCTGAGCCAAACGGAGACAGAAAAAACCCATATAAATGCTGACAGAAATAGCAAGAGAAGCAACAGAAACCTGTTATGTACAGTTAACTGAGAAAACTGGCCTCTTGATTTTTCAATTTACCCAACCTTTTCCTCTGTAAGGAACACCAGAGTGCTCAGGGATGGATTCGTGCCTCAAAAGCGTACGCAGCATCCCAAAACAAAAAGTGCAGGATAACTCTGGATACAGACTAATTACAGCGTCCTTAGAGTCCTCCCTATCGGAGGATTATCATATGATTTGCAAAATCTTCATAAGCAATACCACCACACCGGGAGACAGCGCTGGGAAGAGCAAGGCAGTGCCAGAACCGAGGTGCTGGTTTACCCAGGAGGGAACATGCCCCCATTGCACCCCAAAATTTCAACGACAAAAGGAACGTAACTCCTGCCAGCTGCAGGCATAGGAACCACAGAGCTTTTGTATGGCTTTATCATAACTTGTCTCATTCTTGCATTCATCTGTGTCCAGCCAAATTAGCTGTTCTGGGAATTTAGTTACCTTCCTGGTAGTCCCCATGCAAGTTTTCCTGAACACTTTTGAGTTCTGCTGTTATTTACAGGATTGTAACGCCTTGTTATTTACATTATCCATCCCGCCCAGTTAACAAAGGAGTGTTGAAACGGGATCATGGAAAGAGACCGTATAAAATAAAGAGGTGAAACGAGCACGAAGCTCTTCCCCACGGCATTCCCCTGAGCACGGCCCAGCTGCCGCCTTCATGGCCCATGGTCAGCCAAGACCTGTCTGCTCTGGACCTCCCAAGTTCATTGTCTTTGCACAGTTCACTGAAGGATATCTCCTTTCTGATTTTATCATCTACTCTGTATAACGGAGCAGCCTGAAATCTCCACCAAGACCAGGGTCCCTGTCACCCTACAGAGGCAGCACTCTGCTCAGCAGCGCGCCAGTGATGCCCATGCCCCAAAAATACCCAACACTGGCATTCACCGAGGTGCCAACAAGGAACTGAAACCAAGGAACCAATTTTTTGCCTTACAGAGCGATACGTTTCTGTAAAAACAGAAACAAGGAGTCTTCCTTAAACTGCCTGTAGTGCAGGGAAACACAAGAGAGCTTGGGCAGCATCAACCCAACCATCAACCATACCCTGGCACTGGGCGAGCAGGTCCATGTGCCTTGCTTCACGGACACACAGGTCAGAGGAAAATGAATAATTTCATATGCTACGTGACTCAGGAGCACAACTTTCCACGGGACTTTTGCTTCTAGGTCACAAGGGAAAACTAAATCCCACTGATGCTTAATCCACAGCGTAATTGCGGAGTGAAATTATATCATCGCTGCCCCAACGGAGAAGCACGTCTTTCACTCTCACTTTAAACCAAGCCAGGTATGCATTCAGCACTCCAAAAAGTAACTCCCTTGGCTGTAACAGCAATATCCTCCCTTCCTTAATTTAATTATTTATTTTAAGTCTGCCCTTCCTGCTGTGCTGACCGTGTCCCCACACACCTCGCAGCCCAGGAGCGGCACAGGCACCGGCGTGCCTTCTCCTGGCTCCTGAGGCTGGTCCAGGATCAACGTCCACCTCCTGTAGCGGGTGGCCTGACTCACACAACCCCCTTCTCCTGGCACCGCACCACAGCTTGTTTGGAGACACGAAGCCACTCTAAATATTTTCCTTCGATCTGCCATGGGTGCACAGTACGTGCCCGTCACTTGCCAGGTAGCAGATACTTTTTTGTCCACTGCATAAAATTACTGACTGAAGAATTAATCATGACTATAATCGAATATCAGTACCAGTAAGGTAGAAGTTGCTCGCACTCACTGGAGATGTCCCTGCCGCGCAGGGTCGTCTGGAGAATTCATTTCTAGCAACAGAGTCTCTGCAGCAAAGAGCTTTCAGGAGAAACCTGGCCAAACTGCTTTTGAACAGTCATTAAAACAGAACAACCTGTTTGGGTCAGCAATTTTCACTCTCCCATAAAATTCACTACGATGCCAAGACCACAAAAAACCCCCAGTATTTTTTGAAAACATGAGTTATAAGCAACCAGGACTGGGGTGAATGGGAACACAACATGCAGGACTCTGATAACCGACACAGAATCATGTAAAGGCCATAAGGAGAGAGATGAGGGATGATAAATCTGTTTTCATGGACTAAAACACAGAGGCAAAAGGGAACCTGCTGGTGAGGATCAGAAAAGCCTCTGAAACACAGGTGACATAGGATGGATGTGGGTTAGAGGACCCAGGACCGTGTCAGGATGGGATGATGTTTGCCCAGCTGAGCCCATCCCAGCAGTCTGCTCTTCTGCACATGAGCAATTATTTAAAAGAACATGTGAGCTCCAACTGCAAATGTTATTTCAAGCGTACCAGACCTTTTGATTTCAAATCCATCACTCAGCAGTACCACCCACCAGCGTAGACAGAATATGCTTAAACTCTAAGGGCAACTGAAAAAGTGGGTTCGAAGTTTTGTTTGTAGCAGAGGTGTGTTTTGAAGGACTCTGAGATCATCCCTGACATCATCACAAGCGCTGCTCACCTTTCTCACTCGCACTTTACCAGAATGAGAAATTCTGCAGTGACTTATTTTCAGCAGATCACTTGTTACATCAGGCTTTACTCATTTCTTTTTGCTGGCAGCCCCCAAACGGGGGCTGTGAGTCAGCAGCAGCCTTGGGCCCTTCCTCCAGAGACACAGGAGATGGTCCAGTCACCCGCAGTGTCTCCTCCACTGGATTTTATCGACCAAACTCCTTTCAAACATACCCATGTGTCCCACATCAAGAGCTGCCAGAGTGACGAGACGGCACATGGGAGGGGAAGCAAGAGCCGATCTCTGCACCGCACTGAAGAGTCTGGGCAGTTTGAGGGGTGGACAACCCATCTGAAGGTCTCCAGTCCTGTGGGATTCCCATGCAGGGAGCTTGCAAGCAGGCCTGGAGCGTCAGGGCTGTGGGATCCTCCTCTCCCAGCTGCAGGGAGAGGCAGATCAGCTGGGACCATTAGGGTGAGGGTCATTAGGGCATCCTGGGCCACAACAACCCATCCAGACCAACCCCAGGCTGGGAGCAGCAGCTGGGCTCCTCCTGGGGACTGACCCAGCAGCTATTTCTGGGGCCCCCTCTGCTCCCAGGGGATGCCAGCAGCATCCCGTGTCCCTCAGCCACGAGGGTTTTCACACGCGGCCCTCGGAGCTCAAGCTGGCCACGCTGCGTGCAACGTGCCTCGTGAAATTATTCAAGTCATCGGTGACAGCAACCTGTTGCGGCGGTCACCTCCCAACGGCCCCGACCCCACGGTGGCACCCGCACCCCCAGGAGCCGGGGTTGCTCCTCCTTTGCACAGCAAGGATCGTCTGGGCAAGAAAACACAACTAGCAATAGGGATTATCTGTAGAGTCAAACAGGTTCCTTTGTGCATTTCCTTACAGCACTGGTGTCTGCCCAGCAAACAGGCATTACAAAAAGAAAAAAAAAAAAAAAGCAAGCGCTGCTGTCTACAGTTGGAGCTTAGAGTCAAAACTTATTACTTGTATTTTCAATCTGCCAGGGACTCGCACTGAGATCTTGGCCAAATGGTTCCCCCTTCCCTCCTCCCCGTTTCCCACACAGAAGAAAAAGTAAGGCGCAGAAAGGTTAAACGGGAACAAAAAAGGCCATGCTGCTTTTCCACGCCACCCCCCCCCCACCTCAGTTAACCACCGAGATCAGACTTGAGCAAATCCGTGACTTGCGTAGCTGCCCCGTTTCCATTCCTGGCATAAAAGTTTCTGAGCTTTTTCAAGAACTCAGTGAAGAGATTGGGGCTGTGAATTCTGCCATCCCTTCTGCAGTAAGGTCAGTAATACGGTTAAATACAGGTAAGCAGCATCCAGCCCTCTTACATGTTTTTGAAGATCCTCTTCAGATAACAATTTGCACCTTTAAACAAACACATCAGCATGCTGGCACGTGCTATTCCTTGGTGCATCCGTACTAACCCGTATCATACATCTGCCTTAACTGAGCCAGCTGCAGCTATTTAGCTTTACATGGAGAAAGCAGATATTTTTTAGCCCCAAACAAGTCTAGAGTGGTTTGTGCTCCTACCAGCACAAGGCAGAAAGACTCACTCCCAGTTGGTCCAATTAAAAATGATGGGTTTAGGTCAATATAATGTTCCTGCTCTCCTGGCACTGATGCCTTCCTCACCAGCTCCGTGAACAGAGATAGCTGAGATTGCTGATAATTGCTGGCCCAGCCCAGGGCCAGGTGGAAATCCAGAATTAAAGTGCGCCTGAGGAGGAGGCACTCTGAGCCTGGGCTCCTCCAGGGGTCCACAAAACTTCTTGGCCCATCCACAGCTGTTTCAATTTCCCAGCAAATTCCCCCATTTATAGAACTGGCTTGAACAGGCCGGCCACAACCTTCAACCGGAACGAGCCAAGATGCTGGCGAGCCATTTGAAAGCCACGACCTTGCGTGTCATCTACGTTTATGGGAGTTTTGCAAGTATTTCAAGCAAAATAATGAACAGCATCCTTTGCAAACACAGTACTGTCGGCTGACCCGGGCTCCCGTGCCTCGGGGAACAACAGTTTCATTTCCCTTTCTCTGGAGGTGATGAAAGGATAAAGGTCAGAGGAATGCAGGGCCAGCAACTCCCACCCATCCCAAGGTATTATAGAGAGTCCATAAAAAAGCAGGTCCCGGCAGGATTCGGATGCCACCACCTCTGCAGAGGAACACACTGGCTCTGGTGCAGCAGGAGACAAAATCTGCCGTGTCCTGCTCAAGCTGCCGGGAGGAGGGTTGGGGCTGGGCAACCCACGCGGGGTTTCGTGGCCCCAGAGGCAGCAGAGCAGACGCCCGTCCCCTACGCAGCCCATGGTTCGATAGGAAAAATGCCACTTTCCCTTCCCTCTCCTTCATCACTGTCCCTTTGGGCTTTCTCAGGAGGTTTCTCATCCAAACCATTCCCCACCAGCCTGAGCGGGGCGAGAGCTCGGGAGCGGAGCCGAGCAGCGAGATCCCACATGGCATTGCTTTGCCGAGATCCCGCCGAACAAGCAGGCTGGCCGAAAGGAGGAAGAACTAGAGACAAATCTCCCCCCTCCAGTGTTTCCTTGCAGCTGGGAGGATTTGCAGTCTCCAAAAATGGGGGGAAGAAGGGAGGGGGGGGGATTAAAAAATAAAAAGAAAATCAAAGTGCAGCACTGGGCACGCTCCTGCATTGGCACAATGTGAAAACCAGAAAGTCCCGTCCCTGCAGGACCCCGCAGCCCCGGCGCGAGCTGAGCATCGCTGGCTCGGCACGAGGGAGCACAAGGCTGGGGGGAAATACCTGGATTTTTCCGCATCCCAAAGCACAAAGGTTG